>CAJUYG010004676.1:0-16009 GCA_910591675.1 Galerucella calmariensis
GAATGCAAATGATGGAACGATTTGAACAAAACTCGATGTATCAAAATAATGACAGTTGTCATAAGAGGTCAAAATAAATTCTTATGAATACAACCGATTAATCGTTTTTGTTGCTCTCTTTTCAACATTTGGAAGTAATAATTAGAGTTACATAAGAACGTATGTCATTGCTTGAAATACAAGTGTACGTATATTGTATGATGTGTTTTTACTGTCAGTAGAAAAGGATGAGGTATATAAAGTTTGTGTTTACTACTGTTCATTGTTAGTGACGTCAGGGTAAAGGTCAATTTTTTCTACTGTATACCTGCAAGAAAAAATCGTCTATAGTGATAGTCCTAAAATAATTTTCATAATCTGAAATATGGAAGAAACGTAAAATAATTGTATACTTTTCAATGTGAACCATTTAAATCAATCATTTTTTTTTAAATACGATATAGGTAAGGCAGTTAAAAACCATTGGAAATCATTTAAAAAGCAATTATCCAATGTAGTCGAAGTAGATCTTAATAAGGAAAAATATTAAATATTATGTTATTATAATTAAAAATTAATGAGTTTGCTTGTGTAGCTTAATATGTAAAAAAAGTACTATTATCTATTACTTTCTATTATAAAATATAGTCAAATGCAGTCTTATCATGCGGGTCATACGATTCAACAAAGACATACTCACCGTTTTTGTTTTCTTTTATTGCGTTTAATCATAACTTCCAAATAAAATCCGTAAAATGAATAAAACAGATGTATGCAATTTTGACGGGAGAAAAAGGATACACATTATTATGTATTTAGTTTTCAGCGATTCTAAAAAGTCTTTCACCAGCGAAGTTTTTATTTAAATGTCAGTTATGTCACTTTGACAATTCAAAGTGATAATATGAATAATAGAAACAAATTTCCGGTACTTTGCATCCTCAAGCAAAAAAAATGGTACTTAATCTGATAGATTATTTCGAGAATGAATGAAAAAGTGGAAATTCGTCAATCAGTGCGCAGGAAACATCAGCCATCATTATTTTCTCCGGGTATATTTGTAATATCACATTTTGATAACCTCTGTGTCTTCTGATTTGATACAAATGGTTAGTGACCTTTGAACCTGCAAGATAAGAGCGCTTTTGACTATACTTAAAATTAATCAAAAGTTTCTTATACCTTAATTATTTAAATGGGAAATTTGATCTTGTTTATTTTTAACTACCGATCTTCCCCAGCTTCATTCCAGAGAGCAGAGCTGTCTCTCGTTATTGACACACACAGAAAAAGCCTATATTTTCTGGGCTCGTACTATGGCTACCTTAATATGGTCCTAAATGACAGTAATCTGAGTTTGCAGCATACCACGAGATGGGTGTAACATTTTAGAGCAAAAAAATGAGGCATTTTTGCACTACTTTAAAGTTATAGCAGAAAGCATAAATTTAAAACTAGGAAAAGCTGATTTTGAAGGTAGGTCTGTAACCCAAGTAGACCTGCTACAGGTATTTAATGCGTTGATGGACAATTTCAGAAAATGTGTTCTCATCTGCATGTTTCACTATCCATTCCATCCATCTCATTATTTATTATTAAATTAATTATTTTAAAATATCAGTTAAGATTTATTCTAACGAATTGGTCCATTTGTATGTAAGATTTTTATTTAATGGCTTTAAATTGTCTTTAATGAGCCTCGGAAACGTTCTGGACCAAATTTCGGCAAGATAACAAGAAATAATGTTTCGTCTACGGTGCGTTTGCGGAAGATTGACACATTATCCTAACCTCCTAATATATTGGCAACAGCAATATCTGATTACTTGTGATTGGAGGATTTCAAAAGATGAATGACATCACTTTAATAATTTACAGCCCATTGTATAAACTGATAAGAATATTTTTTATTTTTTTAAACGTGTAGTATATCTACATTTCCTAGAATAAAATAATAAAATAATTGTTCTTTAGGAACGTGTCTTTGTGCATGGTTATTATTATAACCTAAAAATGTTTATGTCAGCCATAAACATTTAATCATAAACTAGATCGTATTTCGTTTGTGTACTTTCTTTATTATACCAGTTTTATAAACTTGTACGAAAAAACAAACTTATTCTTTAAGTATAAAAGAATTTTTGTTCAATTATATCTAGTCTAACAATAGAAATATGTCCAAGATCATTTAGGTGTCAAAAGTAAATAGATAGGATCGGTAATGTAGACCATTCCAGAACACCTGACTTTGACAGGTAGGTCATATTGTGCTGGGTCTTCCGACCGGTTGAAGTTTGTATATTTTGACATGTGGTGTAAGTGATGGGCACCTAAAAAAGCTCAAGATAGTGGAGGAAGGGGAATAGGTTCAAAATTATAATAAAAAAAATAAAACCGGATTAAGAAGATAAAAACAATAAAATTATGAAACAACAAGAAACATTGTAGACAACTAATCTACCTACCTATAATTAATTTCATTAGAATGTAAAAAATTACATTAAATGCCCAAAATGCTCTCCGTTTTCATCGATTAAAAAGTTTTTCGTTTAAATAATCTCCAACCAATTCATCATTACCAAAAATAAAATCAGTGAATTAAAAACAAAGTAGGTAAATATAGCTGATTATTGGTTGGAGATTATTTAAACGAAAAACTTTCTAATCTATGAACATTTTGAACATTTTAATGTAATTTTTACATTCTAATAAAATTAGTTATAGGTAGATTAGTTGTCTACAATGTTTCTTGTTGTTTCATAAGTTTATTTTTTTCATCTTTTTAGTCTGGTTTTATTTTTTAATGATTATAAATAATTTTGATAAATCAAATTGTCATGAATGTTAAATTTCGTTACTGAGTGTTCAATTTTTTAAGGGTGTTTCACCTGATAACATCCATAAATGGTTCATTTGCACTATAGCTCCAACCGCTGAAAATAGATATATAATATGTTGTATCAGATGAATAAGAATTGAAAAAGGAAACGAAAAACGTCAGAATATACAGGGTGTCCCATTTAAAACAACATAAGCATTATATTTCCTTAATGAGCCCCCTAACAAAGAAATTCTGTTCGCCACTGAACTTTTTAATATTATATCTATAAAAAGTTCCCATAACGTTTTTTATATTTTTCTTAATTAAGAAGTTATAGTACCTTGTAGTTTTCGACAGTTTTCAATAATGCCTTAATGAGCCCCCTAACAAAAAAATTATGTGCGCCACTGAACTTTTTAATGTTATATCTATGAAAAGTTCCCATAACGTTTTGTATATTTTTCTTAATTAAGAAGTTATAGTACCTTGTAGTTTTCGACAGTTTTCAATAATCGCCCTGAATCTTCCAACTGCGGGGAGTTACGAAAGATTCAATTATGCTATCGTCACACTTTAACAATAAAAAAGAAGTCATAACATCGTAACTGCTTTTCTTCTATCTCCTCTAGTTTAAGAGATACCTTGCAAAACACACCAATTTGGGACACCCTGTACATTAAATTCAAAATATGGGATGGGGTCAATTTTTTAGGTCTAATAATTGAAGTATTAGACTGTAGTTAGAAGGCAAATTTAATGACCCTGTAACTACGTTGGATTAAATAGAATGCACAGGCTTAAAAACATTCCTATCCTAATCATAAATAAAAAATAAATTAATGGTAAATCTCAAGACAAGCTTTTATATCATTCAATAAATTGTGTAATACATGTACTAAATAGATTGGTTTGATTTAATTTAAAATTTATTTTCTCCTTTTTAGGACAATTGAATAAAAGCTTGTTGTTTTTAGCATTAATTTATTTATCTCACCATTCAGTCAGTTGATCTCGACAAAATCGACAAAAAAATAATAAACATCCTCCCATCTCGCAAACGGAGATGTTTGTTGTTTATTCTGATTGACCACTTCCGAGGATATACTTCGATTTATCAACTGCATAAAAACAATGTTTATTTATGGCTGACACTATTTATCTTATCGTAACTGCAGACAAATTCAATTGTATTAATTTTGTAATTTCATTTTTTAGATAAAAAATTACGATAGCCGTAGTAGAATATTAGCCACTTCATCAAATCTGTAAACAAATATATTATAATATAAAGTCGGCCGTGGTTTAGCGTTTTGTGAAAATATCAAGAAACCAATCATTTTCTACATTTGTTGAATGACCCCAATAGAATATTCAAACGGCAGACCTCTATACCTTGACTAAAAAATGCACTATAGTCAGTAAATGTCGAGATCTTACAAAATTATTATTGTGTCATTGTTGTATAAATAGAATATAATATTCAGCAGTATTCAGTAACCATGTCTCGAAAAAAAAAAACGCAAAAATTTTACTTTACTTGAAAAACAGTTGAAATGATAAATAAATATACGTAAATATATAGTATATTACATAAAGTGTGCGGAAAGTGGGAAATATTGTGGCACGAGGCATGAGCCGAGTGCGATAATCACACGAGTGTGAAAAATCAGTAATGTACATTATTTTTCCTACGATCACGTGATAATTTCACCAAATAATGTGTAATCAACATCTAACATGTATGTATGTGTGTATGTGTGATTTTTGGGGTGACATTCACTGAGACCTAAAAGGTCTATTGTGCCCCCTTACTTCTACTCAGTTTCTGAGGAGAGTCTCAGAAACTAGTAGTTCCTTTAGTCCAATTTCCCGGAGGAATTTTAGGATGTCTGCAGGCTTCAACTTAGGCAAATGTTCCTCTTCTATCCAGTAATCTCCCAGGTGCTGTGCTCTAGGATTCTGTAGAACATCTAACATATTAATACACAAAATGTTACAATGAAAGTCAACGTAATTGATTTCAAAATTAACAATAACTATCATTAGTAACAAAAGTTCAAGTAGTTGAACTTTATAATATAGGTAGGTTATTACAATTATTAATTGGTTGGATAATTATAGAAATTGAAATTATTATTGTTCATCAAACTTCATACATAGATACTTATCATAAATACCTTTCAAGATGATTACATTTTCTTACTATTATAACAGGTGGTTTGGATCCTCGACCGCGCCCTATATTTTTTTAATCAAGAAAATGACAAAAATTTCACTTTTCAAATAGATTGCTTCAAATTTAGATATTACATATGTAAATCTAATTAAAATTATACATTTGACAGCTTTTTTATCCGTACACGTACGGATAAGTTTTTTTTTCCGTACGCGTATGAATAAAGGCCACTTTCCATAGAACTAGACAGTGTGACATATGTCACTTTCCTATGTGATCGTAGGAAAATAAGGCTATCCAGAACACGTGACCATCTGACATACAAAATGGCCGTTGGTAGATACACAAAAGATCATTTACCTGCGTTTTGCATAGGTGCATAGTTGTGTTAATAGTTTTTTTTCTATTATACGTGTTTAAAGTTTAAATAATGGCTTGTTCCAATAAAAGTGATTATCTATTGACGTTAGAGAGTGACTGTAAAGAAATTGCCATGAGATACAAGGAAAAGATAAGAGTTATTCAGGGTATTGATCCTTACACACTCATGAATAACCCTGCTCCTATTGAAGAAACTCAAGAAGTCGACTTTCCACCAGTGACTTATTTCCACATAGTGTCGTATTTGGTCCTGACACACAGCTTTTACACCAATGCTTATAAGAGTTTGTCAGCATACAAATATTTTCAAGTAGTAGGCATATTTTCTAGTTTCACACTGAATTATTTATAATTAATCACAATACAATAAAGAACTGAACCTTTAGATTAACATATTTTTCATGTTAACTGCTACTATACCCCAATACTGTTCACCTTAATACAAAAAAAAAAAATTATCGTACCCACATTTTTCGAAATATAATTATCATGTATTTATAAAAATGTGATTATCTCTTAAAACTGTTAAGATTTGAGGATACTAACAGATATACCTTTTTTTGTTGTAATGATGTGGCTTTAATTATTTTTTACAAAAGTGGTTGTAGTAGTTTTGCGTACATTTATGCCGCATGCGTGGCCTATGTGGCGCCTTCTA
This sequence comes from Galerucella calmariensis, assembly GCA_910591675.1. Classification (NCBI taxonomy): domain Eukaryota; kingdom Metazoa; phylum Arthropoda; class Insecta; order Coleoptera; family Chrysomelidae; genus Galerucella; species Galerucella calmariensis. The sequence goes on from CAJUYG010004676.1 coordinate 6,016, forward strand.
CAAAATACATCGAAACAAAACAGAGTTTTCCATGAATACAGTTGAAGGTGCGCTCGACTTTTTTTATGAAACACAGGACGTCCCACTATTATGTAAAATGCGTGACAAGAAATCCAGAACCAGTCTTTGGAGAGAATTTTGGGTCATAGGGATTAATTTAAATTCAAAAAGGACATAGCTATAACAGTCAGAGAAAAATTTGAAAATAATCCAAAAAGGAGATAGCCATACAAAAAATGGCACTAATAGTGTACAGGAAGCTGACAGGGAAAAATTGGGTTTGTAACCCAAGTATTAAGCCGTGGATATACACAGTCATAGTCAGATCTGTAGAACCAGTGCATGGATTAATTTAACTAATCTATATGAGAAAACCTCTACACTGTAGAGTCTACACTGGTAGAGTCTACAGAATTCAAAAACTGGCCTGTACATGCCTTACAGTAGCAATTAAGACATACCCAACAGCAGCTATGGAAGTGGATCTTAACTTCAAAAGGCACTGTACCTATATGGTGGTGGAAAGTACTGCAGAAAGAACAAGATACAGAAGTAGAGAGGGAAACGTTAGAAAAAACATTCAGAAATCCTAAAACACGCCACATGTGGAAAAAGTATAACTTTTTAAGCCACATATTGATAATAATAAGAGCAGGTTATTTGATATTCCCTGGCCCGGGGAGCCTCAAAATTTACGAAGTGGAAGTATGGAACCAGTGCCGCGCCTGTGTGCGAAACCTATGAAGCGCCTTTTTTTCATGAATCTTGATGTTTGAACTCAATTTTAATTCTTATTAGTTAATATACCGGGTGCCCCAAAAGTTATCGTATAAAGGCAATATCTCGCTTATTTCACTTATTTGCCAAGATAACTAGTAAATGAAAAAACTGCATTCAATGGCATCTTCCTACTAACTTATAAAAAATGTTTTACATTTGACAGCCCTGGGGTAGCTACCCCCCACTTTTTATTTTCAAATTGCACCCCCTGTATATTGCCATTGAAAATTGCGTGTCGTTCTATTTGGAATACAACGATAGCACATACTTGGTATTTTTTTCAATCAATAATAACAACAGCATCAATATTTCATGAAACATGAATTCAAAAAACGAACAAAACAACAAAATCCTTGCAAGCTGCAAAACGTGTTAAAAGTGTTGTTGTGCAGGCCCCGTCTAAACGATCGCTGGTGTAACGCTACGAGATGCTTTACGAACGCGTAATATAAATAATATATAATATAATGAGAGTTTTCGACCCTGTAGTAACAGTTGGCATCACGTTGATCGAAGCGCACCAGGAAGGACTGGCGGAACTAATTTTTGAAGGCGGGATATTTGAATTGGTTAACTTGGATTGTGGGTAGATAAATTTCACAATTTGTCTAAAAATTGTTTATTATATAATTATTTCATTACAAAAAAATTAAATTACATTTAATTACATTAATTTTTTCTAGTGAAATAATTATAATTAATAAACAATTTTAAGGCACATAATTTAGATAAATGAGAATTCAACACAAATTTAAATTTTTTATTAAACTGTACATAATAAAATAACATAACAAAATTTACTGAAATATTTGTTTATTAAACATAAGACTGTTATTCTATATACATTATTAACTTTAAAGTTCTTATTCTATCTTTGGAATTAATTATCACAGTTACATTAAAAAAAACTATCACAAATATTACCTGTTATTAAACAAAAATATTCTAATATCACTCAAAATTGTACATTAGTTGAATTCTTATTCTATAATCTATTTGTTTAAACTAGTTAACATGAATATTCTATCCTATAATTAACCAATATCACATAAAATTGCACATATTTTAAAATTATTGACAAAAACAACAAATATTTTAATAAAAAGGAGTTAGAAACTGGATCCCCCATGGATGAAGTTCTAAAATCTTGCACCACTGTTCCCTTTGATTAGTGTCAGAAGGAAATTTGAAAAATATTTTGTTTTTAAATTCCAAATTGCGAAGTGGCCAAAAATATTTACTGTTGCAATTTTCGCAATACAACCATAACGAAATCTACCTGGTGATGACATTTTAAAGGTTCACTTATTTTTATTTCCTTTATTAAAACTAAACTCTTAAATAAATTTAAACCTAAACTAATCCTAAATCCTACTCACCCTTGCCTCGCCATTAACAATTTTAATTTTTGACTTTGACACTTTCACTCTGACTTTGACAAACAGAAGCCAGATTCACATCAACCAATGTATGATTGATTTTGTACATTTTCATTTTTATTGACTTTAAAGTTAAGATACTAGAATAATCGATGTTATTCATAGACATTAAGGGCAAAATGTTGAAGTGAAAGGAGATTTATAATATTTTAAAGTATTTTATTCCATTCTGCTTATGTAAAAAGTCTTGTAGTTCTCGCGACCGCAGCGACTCGATGCGCGGGTGGCGGCGCAGAAACGTTATGCCCAATACCGCCTATGCTTCAATCCGTCTCTTTTATTTAGTCTATGTGCGTAACCTAGTTGTAGCTCTTACGTTGTCAGCAGTAACTACTGTTTCAAAAGCCATCTGAAGTTTGGCCGCAGGAACTATAAATTTCAGCGGGAATTTTAAATATCAAATTGAGGGAGAATTTCATCTTTTTTTAAAAATAAATTGACCAAAATAACACAGACGTTTTGCAGCTTGCTGTGTTCGTTTTTTGAATTGCATCAGAGGTGTTTTAGTTGAAATTGATACTTTATGAAATATTGATGCTTTTGTTATTATTAATAGAAAAAATACCAAGTATGTTAAATAAAAAATATAAGAACATTATTGTGGTTTGATTCCCAAAAAATAAGAGAAAAAACACATTATATTATTTCCACCCTCCTAGCTTTTTTGTTTGCGAAATCTTCAATAGTTTCGTGTATATGGTCTAATATAGCCTCCTCGATGGATATTGTTGTTAAATTTGTTAATGCAAACGTTTTTTGAATCAGATTCTACAACACCTTCATCAATAAAATGACTATGGTTTCTGTCTCTAATGATTCTTTGGAAGTGGATGGTAGAGTAGTTGAATATTCACTTATTTTAGTAGTATTTTTATAACGTACTTCTTGTTTTCTTTTCCTTATTAAATTCTGGCAACAACCAGATTATTACTTTTTTTAAATCTTGATTACTACCACTCATCGTGAAAACACGTTAAAACAATCAGTAACACACAAACTATTTATTGTTTTTAGTACCATGCACACTCTTTCGATTGAATAACAGTCCAATCAATTATTGTTTTGGCTCTCTCGTTTCTTAAAGTCGGGTTGCGCTCATAAATTCATTCAAACAAACTCATGGCGGCTCATTTGATTTTAACGCTGAGCTCGTAATTATTGTAAACTAAAGCCAAAAGCGTAAAATTAAACCACAAACGTGAATATTATCTTGGGACACTTGTACAATAAGCACAATATTTTGTTTTGTTGTTTACGAGCCATTTGTTGCGTCTATTATACCTATTTACTTATCGATACACCACTTCAAAGAAATATAATAATGTTATTTGTGTAAGTGTAAAAAAAAATTTCAATAGCGGCGCCCCTTTTGCCTTGGCGCCTGTGTGCGCCGCACACTTCGCACACATGCCCCAGGTAACCAAACTGTCGAAAATGACGTCAAATAGACGGCTATTTTTGGACATTATTGGTCTGGTACGTCTAATGACCATACATTGGCGTCATATAGACGTCACAATTTATGACGTCATATAGGCCTAAATTGTAGACGTCTTATGGACGTCTAAACATGGACTTTTCTATCATTCCCAAAGGTCGTATCATATAGTAAGAGGAACATAATTTATCATGAAAAGACAACGGATAATTACACAAAAAAACAATTTTTTTTGTCTTTTTGGTCTGGTCCGATTTAATGACCATAAATTGGAGTCATCGTAATCATATATATTTATATCATCATTGAAGTCTGGATGATTTTTAATTTTGTTTCCTTTTTTGTGCTTGAAATTCTTATTCAGATCAACGTTTCATGTTTTTAATTTAGAAATTTGATCTATTGCGGGTCGAGTACGGCCAATAGTTGAAAAGGTATTTGATTATAATATACATTATACTACATGAATTTATTTCAAATATTGCCGCGCATTCTTACTAAGCATGTTGGTCAGTTCTAGCAGAGGTTCTAGAGAACGTCGATGTTATTCGAATTTCGAATGATCGGTTAGTGTCGGTACTTGCAGCGCTACGTACTTGACAACGGTGCCAGCTGTTCTGTAATTTCCAAAATTTTAAATTATTGTATACTTATAAAAATATATATAAATACAGATATTTGAATTTGGATTCAATTTGAAAATCTGAAATTTTAAATTTGCCAACATGAAATGGAAAATATTGAACAACATTATACGAAATGTGAATAAAATACATTTTACACGTCGTCTCATTATTAGATATAGATTAGATACTACTTGTGAATTTCTTTTCTGGCAACCTTGTACGCCAGTCGCAGTCGCCGTGGGAAATCGGAAATCGGAGTGACCGAATGAGTGACGGTTGATAAACGGTGTGCCGATATTATATTTCTCTATGGTGTGCCGTTTACAAACATTTACAAACTACAAAGTGCTCGTTGCATTGTTTGCGGTTTTGGCTTTGTTGCCTCGTGGTGTGACCGTGTGTCCAGGTGTGATTCTACAGGTAGATAAAATGTATTGTGTGATCCAACTTGATGAGAAGGGTGGGAACGGGTTAGCCACCGTTCATGAAAGCTGGCTAACCCCTCTAAAGAAGGATGTTTTTTGGCCGCCATATAAAGACAGTCGATCTTTTAGGCGGGCTCTTGTCGAAGGTGAGAGCATTGATGAGGAGAAATGGTGGTTGTACGGCGTTACCAGAATTTTCTACAAAACATGTAAGTATTATTGATAAAAATTTTTGAGTATTGTCGGGAAGTTTATTTGGGTTAAATATGTGTACTAAATAAATTAAAATTGTTTTAGCTGAATTAGAAAAAGCTTTACAGAAGGAAAAAGAGGCAGAAACGATAAGCGATCTGAATTCCGACATTGACATTGCAGAAAGGAATATATCTGAGAGACCCATTAGAACAAAGACTAAAAGAAGAATTCTCAGTGATTCGAGCGAAGAGGAAAGTTCTTACACACGTCCTCCTAGTGTGAAAATAAGTAGATTTTCAGGTGGGTAATTTTATGGCTCTTCTTCTAGTATTTTACAGTTGGTCAGCTATTTATTCATGAAAAACTAATAAAGAATCTTCATAAATAAATATCTGGTCAACTGTATAATACTAAAATAATTAATTTAAAAAATAAAACATAAAATGGTATAGGTATCAATCCACCTCTTTAATTGATCTAAGCATTTATATACTTAGTATTGTATAATACATAATAAGTACTTTTAATTTACTATAATTTAATTTACTACTATAAGTACTATTAATTTGAATTTCAGGTTCAAAGATACTGAACAATCGTGAAGACACTATATCACCACTGCGGTCTAGAGTAGAGCCAGGTATGGGGAACTTAATTTATTTCAAAAGTTTAGAGAAATGGAATGAAATCAAAGTTGGTTTATCTAACACAAATTATGAAATACAGCAATGAGAAATAAAGAAAGTTGAAAAGCATTAAACATTGGTCCCCAAAATTAAGATTTAAAAACAATTTCACTTTAACCTAAATGCAGCAATATTAAGTTCAATAATAACACTGTTCATTCTTTCTTTTGGTGAAGCAAATTGAGCAAAATGATGAATCGTTAGAAAAGAAAACAAAAAAACAGCAGAATGAATTTCAATAAACATTGTTTCTATGGAAACTCAATTTATTCTTGAATCTCATTCTTTTCTTATTCTTGTTTTTAAAATTAATAAACTTAAATTGGATAAACCCACCTGAATTATGTAATTCCTGCAGATTGTTTTTTACTAGATACTATAGTATTATTTTTATTTAGCTATAGAAGAGGTTGCAAGGTTGAGTACTAATACCAATAGTCAAGGTCCATCCACTGTTTCTTCAGATAATATATGTCAAGAGCAAGGTAAATCAAAATAAATAAATTTATTGTACTTAAATGTTACATTACGATTAAAATGTTTTAGGCATCAAGTTACTAATAACTGCGGTGAACCAAATAAAGGAACAAAACAAATTGATTTTTGCTCGGATTGACCAAATAGAAAAGAATTTGAAAGGAAACGAGAGACCTTGTACCACAGAAAAAGATGTTAAAGAAAAATTTCCAGTAAAACTTCCTCTAACAACCAAGGACGAACTGGATGTATTGGAAGAATTTCTTACTAAAGAAGAAAACTTGCAGACTCTGGTAAGTTTTCAGTTTTCTTTCTTTACAGTTAATAAATAAGAAGTAATGTGGGTTGTTGATATTTCATAAAAACCTTCTCTCACTTTTTTTTACAATATATCGGAAAAATAGTTCACTTGTTTATTGCATAAATAAATTGTTCCTATCTAACAATATATGTTTAATTCTAGGTCTCATACCTTGCATCACTGGGAGGAAAGAATTTAAAATCTAAAACCCATAATATACTAAGGACATCAGTGAAAGATGAATTGGCTTCAATTTTTAGCTATTATGGGAAAAGAAAAAAAGAAGCATTTCATGAATTGAATTTAAATAAAGCAGTAATTAGTAAGTAAAACAATAACAATACTTTGGGCCAGTTTCACCAGCTTCTGACAAGTGTCTGATAGCTTAAACAGAAGTCTTGTCCTTTATTATTTTATGCCAAGTGACTAAGACAAAAGTTGTGAATCAGAAGGTAATAAAACTGGCTCTTATTGCCTATTTGTTAAAATTAAGGATATTGTTAGTATTTTCTTTTTTTCTAATAATATTAAATTTTCAGGGGCAGTTCAGTTGACCACGACGGTCTCATTGACAGAAATAGAAGAAACGACAAAACTTTGGATTAAGCATGCCCCTGACAGAGTCAAATCGAGAAGGAAAACTCAAGTGGTAATTGGTTAGAGTGTTGATTGTGTATTTTCTTTTGATAAGGAATGCAAATGTTTTTTGTCAGACTGATTACATATATATTTATTAACAAAGATCAGTAAGCAACTATATTGATAAGACTTATCTAAAAACATTAAAGCAGTGAATTATGGTATTGGCTCACTCGTTTTTCTGAATAATTTTTTTAAAATGTATAAAAGAAAACATTTAGCACAAGACGTAGGTAAACGACAGTATTATCGCAGAGTAGCAAAGGAAAATGAAATAGCTTATAATCAATTGAAGAATATTAATGTTGAGGCTGAAAATGCTCATGTTCAAACTCATTCAGATGTTCATCAGCTTAATAATGGTAATACATTTGATATAATAAATCAATACAATAATGTTCAAGAAAATAACTTAGAATCAGACAATAATGATACACAAATTTTTGACAAAACTGATGAAAATGAATCTGAATTTCCTGAGAATTTTGAGGAAAATAATAGTTCTACCTCTGGTTATTATATTTCTCATGACTCTAATACTCATTCTAATGGTAGTGATAATCTCACATCTGCACTAAGACAATGGGCTGTTGAATCAAAGGTTTCTCATCATTCCGTCACTAGTCTCTTAAAAATTTTGGTTCCAATACATCCAGAACTTCCCTTAGACAGTAGATCATTACTAAAAACTCCCAGGAAATTGAAAATGAAACAAATTGACGATGGCGAATATTGCCATTTTGGTGTAGAACAATGCCTAAAACAAATTATTCCATCACAATGTTTTGATAGAATATTAAAACTTAGTATCAATATTGATGGTACTCCACTGTTTTCCAGTAGCAAGTTACAGTTCTGGCCAATACTAGGTTTATTAAAAAATTTTGAATCTTTTCCTTTTGCTATTGGTATATTTTGTGGGAAGTCCAAGCCCTTTTCCCTCAACATATTCTTAGAAGATTTTATTGATGATATGAAGATATTAAATGATACAGGTTTTTTTTTACATGATAGAGTATACTTTGTTGAAATACTAAATTTTATTTGTGATGCTCCTGCCAAAGCTTACTTAAAAGGTATAAAATCTCACGGTGGTTATGCATCTTGTGAGAAATGTTGGGAATATGGTGTTTACGATAATAAAGCTAGAACAGTAATTTTCAAAGGCACAAACAGTTCACTGAGAACAGACGAGCAATTTAAATTAGGATCTGATGAAGAACATCACAAAACTAAATCCCCATTACTTGATTTAAACATAGGACTTGTTTCATCATTCACAATCGATTATATGCATGCAGTGTGTTTAGGTGTTGTAAAAAAACTTCTGTCGACTTGGGTTTCGGGTAATCTGAGGGTTAGATTAAGAAGTTCAGATGTTCAAATTTTAAGTGAAAACATGTTGTTCCTAAAGCAATTTGTCCCTTGTGAGTTTAATCGGAAACCCAGAAGCTTGACTGAACTGTCATATTGGAAAGCAACAGAATTTCGAAATTTCCTACTGTATTATGGACCTTTTATCCTGAAAGATAATATAGATATTTCAATTTATGAACATTTTCTACTGTTGCATGTTGGTATTTCCATACTAACTTCTTCAAAGCATTTATCAGTCTTTGGTACAGACGGTGCCGATAAATTATTAAACACTTTCATAAAACATTGTCAATATATATATGGATCAGAGTTTTATGTATATAATACACATACATTGTGTCATTTAGCTCAAGAGGCTAAACTGTATGGAACTTTGGATTCTTTTTCGGCCTTTGCGTTTGAAAATTTTTTAGGAATAATTAAAAGTTTCATTAGATCACCTGTGAAACCTTTACAGCAAATTTATAATAGATTGAGTGAAAAAAATTTTTACTTAAAGCCCACTTGTATACAAAAAAATATGTTATTTAATGAAAATGAAAATTCAGTCACAATTTTTAATATTGTTATAACTAAACAGTATAAAAAATTTTTCTATAATAATTTTACTCTAAGTGTGAAAAGTTACTCCATGAGGGATGCTTATTGTATGACAAAAAAGAGTTTGGTTGTTGAAATTCATAATATTTGTACAGATGTAAATGATGAAATGTACATAATTGGTAAACAATTTTTAAATTATAAATCGTTGTATAACTATCCTATTAATTCCAAAGATATAAATATATATGTAATCAGTGATATGTCGGATTTGCAAGTATGGAAAATATCTGAAGTTCTTGGAAAATGTATGGTGTTTCCAAAGGGTATCAATAGTTTGAACTTGGTGTCCATTCCTTTATTACACACTACATAAGTTAGCTAGTTTAGTTAAGTTAAATAAATGAATTTACGCATATGTTTATAGCGACTTTCAAAAGTTCTATTCTATAAAATGACTATGAACCCTGTTAGAATTAGAAATATAAAGTATTTTTTATTTTTTGTACATTTTAGGATACCTATGTATATTTGATTATCACCATATACGAGACGTCCATAACGGTCCTTTTTATGAACATTTTGTGTGTATGCAAAAGAGTCATAATTTAAAATCACTTTCAATTATACAGGTTGTCGCATCAAAGTTATGTTTGTTTAAATAGGACCTCCTGTATATTTTTACAGTTTTTTAAATCCTTGATGAGCTGATTTTAATGGTGTATCCTACTTGATGTCCGTTATGTATAGTATTTAAAGGATCTACGCTAACTTTCTCTGCAGTTCTAAAGTTCTCTGCAGATCTGTGTCAACTTTTTTAGGTCTTCGCATTGAATTTTGATAGTTAGAATAAGGACATGTCTGCCGTTTTTTTCAATTTTCTACTATTTGGCTGTAGATCCTTCGATTACTATACATAACAGACATCAAGTATGATACATCGTTGAAATCAGCTAAGTCAAGAGGATTATGAAAATATGAAGGATGTTCCATTTAAAAAAACAACTTTGGCATGTAACTTTTTTGGGACAAGCTGAACAGTTGAAAATAATTTTAAATTATGGCTTTTTT
>CAJUYG010004677.1:0-16007 GCA_910591675.1 Galerucella calmariensis
AAATGCCCGTTTGAAGTCAACAAAAGCAACAAAAACTTTTCTTTTCGATAGTCGTAGATGTAACTGTAAAATTCAGTTGAAAATAAATATAATATCTGCGCAGCTTCTATTTTTTCTAAACCCAAATTGGCAGTCTGGCAGAATGTTTTCTTCACACCAGCTTGAAAGACGGTTCAATAACAAAGTTGTAAACAGCTTTGCGAAACAATTAACCAACGATATTCCTTTATAGTTGCTTGGGTCATCGGGTTCACCTTTTTTGTGTAACCTGGTTAGAATTGTTTCATGCCACCCCAACGGCACTGTTTCTTTCTCAAATATTGTATTGTACCAGCTACAAATATATATAGTATCCAGTTTTGGTGCAAATTTTTGATAAATTCATATGAGATTCCATCCTTTCCAGGAGCCTTATTGCTTTTGCATCCCTCAAGAGCCTTATAAATTTCGTCAACAGAAAAATGTGTGTCAAAGTGAAGTGACCTAGCATAATAAAATGTGTTTTTGGAAATACTTTCAATTGGGTAAATATTTTCATAGAATTTTTCCCATTGATTTATATTGATAACATTCTTTGGAGTACTATTCCTAAATAATTTTAGAGTTTTACAAAATTCAGCCTGATTATTGGCGTTGCTCAATTTGTTCAATAAATCTCTATGGTATGCAGTTTTTTTAGCATTGATTGTTTTTTTATATAATTTTTTTGCTTCAAAGTATTCTGTTTCAAAAGGTTCATGAAAATGGTGAGTTTTACACATTGATAACTTTAGCTTTACGTCATCTTTAGAATTAATACAAGATATGTCAAACCACAGCTGGCTTTTGAAAAAATTGATACCTGACTGTTTTAAATAAGTTAAACCCAAGTTTCTTCCAGAATTTAAAATCGCTGAGCATATATTATGATATGAATTTTCTGGATCAAGGAACAATCCAACGTTTGGCGAATATTGCATATATTTCATATAATCAACTCTTTTGGCTTCTATCCATTCTATACATTCAACGGGTACAACATCAACTGAGTCCAATATTGGACATACATTGTCAGATTCCACCTCCAGGTGAATTGGAAAATGATCAGATAAATATTGGTCTCCGACGACATAAAAATTCTTTATGACGTTAAGCTTGTCCGTGCTACAAAAGCATAAATCAATAACGCTTCGACCGAGTGGACTCAGAAATGTAAACGTTGCTGGTCTATCGGATATAATGTGTCCATTGATCAATGAGAGGTTATTGCTGGAGGTAAAATCTAGCAAAGCGTGACCATGCTCATCTAATTTTTTGTCCGCACTTTCCATCTTAGGAAGTAGCCTCGTGTTCTCCAACATTTCGACAGGTATTCTACTAATATCACCAACTCTTGAATTAAAGTCCCCAGTTAATATAATCAAATACTCTTTATACATATCAAGAACGCTGTTAAAAGATTTCTTGGAGATCACGAAGCTTGTCCTCAAAATCAAGAGATTGTTTAAAATAGGTTACACAAATAATAAATTTACAGATATCTGTTTCAGATTTACAAATTAGCCACCAAGGAGTAGAGTCCAGGGCGCGCAAGCTATACTTTTTCTTGTAGAATAGCAAGCCCTCCACTTGCGCGTCCTCGAGACTTATCCATAGTGGCTTGAGATACGACTACATTATATTTATCTGCATAATCAAAAGGAACTTCTATAACACCTGAGATCCATGTTTCACAAACACATATGAGATCTAAATGTGGAAGGTTCATAAGTATATTGCAAATGTTTCTAGATCCATTCATATTCCAAAAAACTATCTTTGAAGTCTCATTATTTTCCTGCCTGTGTCCATTAGCCTCGTATTCTATTGTTGATTGATTAATTTCAGAATAATGATCATTGCTTGGTGTATTTAGTTTTTTGATGATGATTTATCTTCTGTTAGCTTCTCTTCTTTCCTTTTCCACTTCCATGTGATTCCAATAATTACTAATTTTTGAAAACCTACCGTTACCTACCTTACCGTTGCTCCCTTACTTCTCTCATTTTTTGCGGTATCCCTAATATGCTTTTGTATTCCACTTTCGGTTCTCGTTTGCTCAGACTCAATGAATATGGATTTTCCCTTCAGTTTGCTTCTCTTCTCAAGAATATTAATTTTATCCTCCCATTCATCCATTTCTATTATACACTATTATTCACTCTCCAACTATAATTATTTTTCCTTTCGCATTTTCTGTAACCATAGTTAGATCTTCCCAAAACTTATCTTTATTTCCTACTGTATCGTCTTCATCCGGTCAATATACAATCATTATAGTTTTTGTGTTCTTATTTTTATTTTTAATTTCCATCACCAATAATCAATAATCTTTCCGACCATCCCGTCCATCCAGTAATTTGTTCTTCTAATCTTCTATGTATTATGCATGCAACTCCTGCTGCTGCTCTTTTCTCATTTTCAACACCACTATATATGAGTATATGAACATTTCTCTGTTACCATGAATATCTGTTTCTTCATTTAGTTTTTTGAAAGTATTCTTTCCAGTATTTTCATTCTATTTGTTTCTTCATCCCATCTTCATTCTTGTCCATTGACTGTTACCTTATTGTATCCCATTTTCACGTCTTTCCCCTTTTGACTTTCTAATTTTGCAAACATCCTTATCTCTTTTTGTTTTTCTCTCTCCCTCTTGGTCATATCATTATTTATAAAAAATCTTTTTTTTTTCTTTTCTCTCCTTTAATTTAGCTTTATTTGCCTTAATTGTTTCTTTATCAACTTCTTTTTGGCATTCCACTATACACATTTTCTCTCCTATCTTGTTAACTGCCTTAGGCTCGATATTTATTTTTCATTGTTAACTCAAAAAGTTTCTGACATTTTCTACCAATTTCGACGGCTCATTAGTATCAAGTTTTAATCCATTTATCATCACATTATTTTTTCTCCTTTCGTTATTCATGATTTCCATTGTTTTTTTTAATTTCTTCCATTTCTGTTTTCATTTCTGCATTTCCTTTTTTGATTGCTTGGTTTTCTTTTCTCAATACTTCGTTTTCAACTTCCAACTTCAATATTTCCTCATTAAACAGAGCCTGTTGGTCGTTGGTTTCTTTGATCTCGTTTTTAATAAGTTGTTCCGATTTCATATCCTTTTGATCTGCAGACATTTCCTTCATTAACGCTATGATTTGATCTAACTTTTCATCTTTTTCACTTTTAGGTGGGGTTCTGCTAGTCCTCTTTGCTACTTTCAAATAAACCATCCATTTTTCTTTTCTTTGAATCTTCTGTTGAATAATCATCACTATCCATTTTGTTCAAATTTTGTATTCAATTACTATTTAAGTATATTATTTCCGTGGTAGCGTGAGACCAAGATACCCAGATCTACTCTTCGGATACTTGATCTATCCAGTAACCTATTATATATATCTAATTTTTTTCTTAATCTTTTAAATTTGACAACGTCGCAAATTATATCGTTTTGGACTGGCCTTAAATCAATTGCTTTTTATTTTAATAACCTAAAGTCGCGTCCACATTATGTCGAATGGTGTCGATCGACAATCGACTATTGTAAAACCGCGTCCACATTATGGATCGACAATGTCGGGCGACCATCCACACTGGATCGACACCATTCGACATAATGTGGACGCGACTTAACACTAACCTATTTATTTAATTGTTTTCACAAAATCTAACGTTTTTCTTTGTTTGTTTTTTTTGTAGCACTACGTATTTTACTTTTTGTTGACACAATTCAAATTCTAATAGATTAATTTTCGCTGCACTTTCCGATATATCGAATTAAATGCAGGAATTTTATAAACACTTTATTATTTCAACGCACCGTTGCCACCCTGGAAGAACTTACTGTTCATATTCATCTGATGATATTATCCCAGGTTCTTCACCACTTTTTTGTTGTAGTAAAGACACTCCCAAATTATCAGCATCCATATCTGTTGTTAAGTATAAAACTTCAAAATATAGAGAACCGACGATAATGATTCATATACTATTTTAATTTCAAAATTAACCTATAAGTACAGAAACAATTGAAGAAGAAAAGAAAATACCTAGGTTAAATGAACATACTAGCTGGCAAATAAATAAAATCATAATTTACTTATTGAGATTGAAAATGAATAAAAATACCTGCTGGCAAAAATTGTATTTGAATCCAAAACATCGAAACTTTAGGTTTGTTCCACTAACCACCCTCTGATTAGTACGTGAACGTTCGTTAACTTATTTATGTACGAATCAAACGTTCGAGAACAAATCAAATCGCTATTACAGTACGTGTATTGAAACAAATGGGGGTTAGCCACATATTATATGGGTTAGCATTGTTCTCCCCATTCCACTGACAGCTCTGACATAAACTGCAGCGCCCACTATCGAAAAAATTTTCGCGAATAAGTTCACGTTTCATTTATGTATGATTTATGATTATTTACCATTACCTAACCTCAAAACATCAACTGTCAGTTTGGACTAACGGTTCTACATCCATCTCTGATGAAAATGATCGATCGCCGACACCTTCATGAACGTGTCCAGTTTTTGTAGCGCATTTTTATCAGTCCGTGGGTTTGTCGGAATTTGTTGGAACAGAAATTTTGTTATGCGCATGATCGTGACGATCATGTACGCATCAATTCGCTCAGTTGGAACAAACCTGTATATTATCTCTAATCGAAACAGCTGACCCGGAGAGGCGTTTGTTTGAATCGTCAAGAAATGCTTATTGAATTAAAGCCGAATTAATACCACTAGCGACATCTATCGTAAATATTTTGAACTTAAAAATAACTAGATTTTTGTTTATGTTCAGAGGTTTGTATACCTGTGAGGAGGCCCCTCTTAACGAGCCCAACATCCATAGACTCGGGACCTCGGTTTTACGTCTCCTCCGAAAGACGGCATATCTACATTATACCTCGTGCTCATTGGTATATATAATGCATGCGAGCTGTGATATGCTACTCACCCTTGTAGTCTAAAGTGCACCCTAGTAGTCTAAAGTGTTTCGCTGCAGACTGTACGGGCCCTATACGATGGTTTTCCCTGTCATGGTCACCCATCCAAGTACTAACCATGTCCGACCTTGCTTGACTGTAATTATCGCATCAAACGCGTTCCACTACAGTGCTGGGTCGTCGCCCATTATAGATTTCGTGATTGTCAAATGAATAGAATAATGTTTTACTTGAACTCAACTTAAATCTAACAATAATATTAGCAGAGCGGAAGCTAGTCCCAAAAGGAGGACTAGAACAGAAAATATCACAATAGAAGAATCGAAAATGATATCTCCAAATTATCACATTGAACCCCTATCCAAAGCCAATAACGATACGTGGAGTGTACAAGCACTTGAATTGATCAAAAATAAACTTTGGGGATATGTTAATGGTATTTAGATCAAACCGGAGAATTACACTGAAGCTGGAGCAAAACGTAAACAGGAGAATTTGATAACTTGCTTTCATGTCTCCTTCGCAATTTAAGAAAGTCAAAAATTGTTAGATAGTGGAAGAAGTATGTGATTTGTTATAGATAGATAGATATATGGTTTTATTGTGTCTAAGATAAATCTTTTCACAAGGGTTCGGTACAAAATATAAAGTAAAGAATTAACATAATTAGAGATACATTACGACATAGACATAGTTAATACAAAAATAAAAGTATAAAATATCTGTGTACTTGATGGTAATGTCAATCATTCACCATGTGCAAATGCTCGCAGCTCTATGATATTAATAATACTATGAGCTAATTCAGTAAGTTTAAAAAATCCATTTTGTGTATTATTAGTGTTAAGATAGTGTACTAGGTCATCAATATTATGAACATTGTGAAAAAAACTATTTTTTCTTAGAGGGCTGTAAATGGGACATTCAAAAAGCATATGATGTAATGACTCCAGGGAATCCATATTACAGACAGTGCAATTATCAGTGCTGTTGATTATATAAAAATTTCCTCTGAAAGACAATTTTATAAATGTTTTACTACACGTTCTAAGTTGCGCTATTATTTTGGTTATATAGATGTGAGCGGGTATTTGCAAATAACTGATATTCTCACCAACTAGTAAGTGTGAGTATAGTAAAGAGTAACTAGAAGCAACCTTTTTGTTCATGTCACTATCAAGCAGGCGTTTTCGCAATTTGTCTAGAATAAGTCTATCTAAACTGCGTACATTTGTACTTAAATAATTTCCCCATAGGCACTCACATTGCGCATAAATAAACAATTCTTTAAGTTGCGTCACCCAATTATACTTTGAATTATTATTAGATTCTAACTGAGCAAGTCGATTGAAGCAAATTTTTGGAAGTCTTGAAGAGTCCATTTCTTTCAGTTTGTTCATCCAAAGTAAGGCACGTTTGAAAACAACCATTGACAAATGATCGGAGCATGTTTCCAAGCGTACAATATAATCTGGGGTATTCTTTGACAGACTTAGAAGTTTTCTGAAAAAGTTTACCTGTACGCGCTCTATAATCAGTGTAACGTAGACCCCATATACCAATTCCAAAGGAAAGAGAAGATAAAATAATTGAATTGTATAAATTGATCCGTGATTCCCAAGTATTCATTTTTGACCGACACATTATATCCATTACTGCTCCAATAGCCCGATTAGCTTTGATTTGAGAATTCTTAGCCATGGTGCAAAATAAGGCTGTGGAGGAGAAATCAACACCCAAGTAGGTAAACTGCTTTACTGTTTCCAGACAATATCCACTATAATGAAATTTTTTGTTGTAATCATGTACATGACCACTTTTTGCGAATATCATTACTTTGGTTTTATCGGTATTGACTGCAAGTTTGTTATCGAAGCAATAAGACTCGAGTACCTTTAGTTTTCGCTCTATATCGATTGGAGAGTCGCCAAGAATCATCTGCGTATTGAAGCATTAATACGTCTTTGTTGCCGTCAATAGTAAGTCCATTCAGATTTTTTGAACGAAAATAATCTTCAATGTCAGATATGAAAATAGGAAAAATTAGGGGACTAAGTGATTCTCCCTGCAAGACACCTTCCGAGATGTTGTATTTTTTACTGTATAAGTTTTGATGCTTGATTGAGAATGTTGCATTATCGTATATCTGATTTAGAATTCGAATGTGTTTAGAACTAACCCCAAATTTATAAAGTTTCAACCAAAGAAGTTTATGTCAAATGCTCTTTTGAAGTCCACAAAGATAGCGAACACTTTTCTGCGCTGGAGTATAAGAGTGATTTGCAAGATCGAGGTTGAAATGAAAATATTATCTAAACAGCCTCTGTCTTTTCGAAAGCCATATTGTGTTTCTGGAAGTATAGAATTATCTCATTGTTAGAATTGTGTCACACCAGCCAAGCGGAACTTTTTCCGATTCTAATTGATTTGTTATAATAAATTCACCAAAGTTAGCACCCTGCCTGAAAAGCTACATTGCTGAAGCAACTAGTACTACAGAAATGACTGGAACTGAAGATATTAAAGATCATTTGAATAATTTCTTAGACATTGTAGATACAAGGAATAAAATTTAAATGCAACAGATGTAAAAAGATGGGTCCTAAGGCATCCAAATGTTTGTTTATTTATTTATTTAACGGTTATACCATTTCAATACAAAAATAAATTAAAAGATTGGAAGATTAAAAGCCGGCGAATACAAAATACAACAATAAAAATAAAATACTAAAAACTGCACAAAATATTACAACATATAACAGGAAATCAATGAAATACAAAAACAAAACAAAATATTGCAATTTAAATTACCTATAATGAAAATTAAAATCGGAAGTTCAAGATGATTGTCTGTTTTTTAAAAGTGGGAATTGAGGTATCAAAAAGTTCTATACTAAAATTGGATGTTGGATGCTGGACAAAAATGAATATGCAAGAAAGAAAAACGAAGGAGCTAATTTGAAACCAATTTGATTAGCATCTACTGACACCATTAAAAGTGAACTCTGGATGCACTTATGCACTTCTCATGTGAGTGTTGACAGAGGAAAATTTTGTTTTATTATCGATGAAAATGGTATATGTTGAAATGAGTCTCTAAAAAATACAATACAAGAGTTCATGGAAATGGGAGAGTTGTTTACAAAATATTACAACATATAACAGGAAATCAATGAAATAAAAAAACAAAACAAAATATTGCAATTTAAATTACCTATAATGAAAATTAAAATCGGAAGTTCAAGATTATTGTCTGTTTTTTAAAAGTGGGAATTGAGGTATTAAAAAGTTCCATACTAAAATCGGATGTTGGATGCTGGACAAAAATGAATATGCAAGAAAGAAAAACGAAGGAGCTAATTTGAAACCAATTTGATTAGCATCTACTAACACCATTAAAAGTGAAATCTGGATGTACTTCTCATGTGAGTGTTGACAAAGGAAAATTTGAAATTGTATGTTGAAATGAGTCTTTAACAAATACAATACAAGAGTTCATGGAAATGGGAGAGTTGTTCACATTGAAGATAGAATGTGATAATTCCAATTCAAATGAAACTTCATATGTACCATAACTTTCCTTAAAATTGATGTCAATTGCTAAAATGACTAATAGTAACTTCTCTGTGCATTCTACAAAAGAAGAGCGCTGATAAAATATAGTAATGAAAAAACCAAACTTGAAGCTAAAAGCAAAAATAACATATATTCTACACAATTATTTCACAAACAGTTAATTGGTTTTCTTATGTAATTAACAGCTGCTACTAGACCAGATATTATGTTTTCTGTAAGCCATTTGAGTTAATTTTACCAATGCAATTCATTGAAACTGGACATAAAACGAAGTCATAAAGATTTGTATGAATCAGCAGATGCGGATTGTGCCGCATGCCTTGTAGACAGTAGGTACTGGATATTGTTTCAAGTTTGCCAGCTGCTACATTTTTAATCACTCCTAGATACCATGGAAATAAAACGGGCAAATTGATATACATTTGCTACCAACCTCAATAATATATGACTGTTTGTGTACTGATTTATCGCTTTACTGTATACATATATTGTAATGTTTTTAATTCATATGTGTTTAAATTTTATAAGTAATTTACCTATTTTTATTCTCAACCTATTTTAACTTACCCCTTTTTAAGCTAACTCACTATGCGGAAACATGAAAACTCCTACTCTCTTCGGGTTCTGGCGACAAATAAAAAAATCCCTTTTTTATATAATAGGTACGAATGAGAATTATATAATTTATTTTATTATTAAATTTTAATTTCACTTTATTCACTTATTTTCAACTGTTCCAAAAGATAATAAAACACAAAATCTATCATTTTTCAATGAAAAGATTGTTCTTTATAGTTTTAATAAAAATTGATGCGCCCATGTATTTCTATGACCATAGAGAACACATGAAAAGCGTATGTCTATGACATTTAATCCCATAATATAACCTTAAGTTTAATGTGCTGTGGCTGTGCTTTCAATCGAGATTTAAAACAAGTTGTAATATTGTTTAAATAAAATTGATATACGAAAAGAGCTATCTAATAAATTTAAATTATAAACAATCACACAATAAGTTATATGAACAAGTATAAGAAATGAAGATTTCAGTAAAAAAAAAGTTAAAATGATACATTGTTCAACAAGAAACTTAACCTACAGAAAACAACAATTGGATTGATCTTAATCTCAAATAGTTTTTTTTTAAATTGTCACGGAAAACGTTAATTAGCTGTACAGCTGACCGAATACTGTTTTCATTTATTTATTGGTGCCAATAATTAAAATTCACTTGTGCACTATATTATGGAAATATCGGAATTCTAAACAATTTCATATGGGATGGGATCTAGTGGTTCAATTTCTGGACAATTTCTTCTGGAAAGTATTCTTATTATTTCATTTAATCATTAACTCATCTCTTCAATTTACCTAATTACTGAATATTGGATAGTTTTGGATTTTACTCCAATTTCTATCTAAATTATTCTTTCCTTCTGCCGACAGAGGTTATGTGGATCGACGCATAACCATATACTCCGACAGTCAGGCAGCACTTGAAGCCCTGAGTGGGTATACCCATAGATAACATAACACTGATAGATGGGAATCTGACCCGTGGCGCTTCAAATGACGAATTAATTTTACCAGTGGCGCCATCTTACAGGTCGGAAAATGAAACTCCAATACATTTGACATGGTTGTGATCTCCGCTAACAGTGGAAAAAGAAGATTCCTGTAAATTTACAGTTTTTCTCGGCTGGCGCCATATTCAAAATTACTGTGATTTTATTTTTATTGCAATATGGCATTTATGGTCCATTTTTTGAAATTTCATTCAAAGTAACTCAACATTTTGATTGATATCATTATAATAGCAATCAAATAGTCAAGTTAAATTAAATGAAATGTCAAAAAATGAACCATATAATGCCTGGAGTGGGAAAAATAAAGCAACAATCATCAAGTTTATATATTTTATTTAAAATAAAAAGTACACAGCAAATAAAACGTTTTTTACATCTTTTAATGACAAACAGGAAGAACAATAACTGTAGTAAATTATTTTGAATCGTATACGAAGTAAGGTAAAACGATTTTTTAAGGTAAGAAGCATTAATAAGTTTATGATTAACAGTGACCAGGAAAAGACGCAAAGTACAACAAATAGTGGAACAGTGACCCTCTCACCGTTATTGTTGAAATACAGAAAAAGATGCATATTGTGGAGTACAAAAATAATCAAATATAACATATTGAAGTTAAAAATTCACAAACATTCAATAAAAATCAATAATCACTGAAATAGGAGAAGGAGGTATTGTTTTCAAACACATAACTTTTAGTAAATACATAATACACAAATATGAGAAGATAATGAAAAAATGGGCATGTTCATCAGTCAACTTAACGCATTGCTTGAATGGTCCTTGCATTCGATCGATTTCATATAATTGAGATAAATGCGACCAAGATGCCACTTTGTTGCTGCCGTTCATCCCGTATTGAAGATCCTTACATAAAAGACCGTTCCTGATCCCCTTTAATAAATGGGGGGGATCATAAAGGTGAACGATCTCTTGAGAAGGATCTCCAACTGTCTGTGTAAGTTAGGGTCCCAGTGCGACTAGGTCCTACTAATTGATTCACGGCAGCTTGATTAGTGGCACCTTGGTCACATACAGTAGCGATCACAGTGATACTGATCGCCTGCAATTCTCCAATAATCGTTTTGATGCAATGCACCAAGTCGACTGTTGGTGTGGTACCTTCACAAAAACCAAAATTATGGGTTCTTCCAAGGTTACGAATACCTTTTGCCATGAATACTAGGGCGTGGTCAGCAAACTGTAACCTTCACTTCCTAACACCTAAGTCCACAAACCCATCTACAGAATGTGTTTTCAGATTATATTTTAAATGAGGATGGAGAGAAATTTCATCAAACATTAAAACACAATACCTGTCCTCCTCCCCCAGCTTACTGACCTGGATCTTTAAATGTGTGAAAATGTGTTCATTTACACCTGGTAAAAAGGATACACTATTCAGGATTTTGTTTAAAGATTTCCGAGATGGTAACCTGAAAAACTTGGACAGGAAGCGATATGCTCGGGCGCTTTTCTTGTACAATGACAGTGCAAACAATTTGTCATCTTGGCAGAACCTACGCCCCTTGGGCTTCATACGCAAATTTTTCAGATTTGATTCAAAAAAATTGAGGGCCACTCTCGAGTAATTACCCAAGATGTTCACTAATCCTTCCTTTTCAGTAACTAGTTTCACAAAATATATCTTTTTGGTCAACATTTTTCGCTCTAAGGCGCTTTATGAGGGTCACTGTCTTGTAAAAATCTTTTTTTGTTGATGCCTCGGCTTCTGCAAATAAAGAAAGTAATTTGAGTTAAATGTTAAATGTACTCATTTCAAAGATATTTTTTAAGAATAACATTGTCTCGTACAAATAAAAAAATATTTTTATCTATCAGCAACTGTTTCTGTGGACAGATCGGCAGATGTATATTGAAGAAAACATGAAACACATCCATTTCTAGTTTGCTTATGATTATGACTTGGTTATGACTATCATGACTAATATATTATATTATCTAATTAAATTTGGATATTTTTATTCATATAGCTCACTACTGACCTTTGAAAAACGCTTGTACCTTTCTTCGAGAAATTCTTTTTTTTACTTCTGGGAGGTGGAGCATACATATTTGCAGTATCTGTAGACAATTTAATCATTTACTAATATAGTACTATAAAACATGTTATTCAGTTTGTTTTTTATGGATATTAAACAAATCAAATAATATAACAAAAGACACATATAGAAGATATTTTAATTGATACATACCATTATTTGATAATGGCTTGATGCTCTGCAAAATGTCTTCCTCACACACCCGGCTCGTGGATGGAATAGCTGTAACATAATAATTATGTTAATATTTCTTAGGTACATTGTATGACTGCCAAAATTATATCATAACGAGTTGCAAAAAAACTCACCATTAATCAATTCCCTTGAATAGGTTTTGGTTGTTGTTGTCACCTTCCCAACTGGGGAATAAAAAACAGATTCTTTCATCGCATCTACAGAAACTTTGTATCAGTTAAATTATATCAAACTTACAACAATAAATACCTTTATTTTGCTGAAGAGCTGTTACCTGTGAGGGTACCATAGTGGGAAACAAAAAATCAGATCCCTCCTTTGGATTGTAATCTAAAAAAACACTCTAATATAATAACATTCAATAAATATATGTACAAAAAAATTTACTTACCAGGCAAAAACAGGGATGGCAAAGAAAACCTTTTCAATACCATGCCCTTGCCTTTTTCTACTCTGACAAAGCAGTCCTGGCCAAAGTGACGAGGGCAAATTCTCCAATTTTTGTGCCCTGTTAAATCCAAAAAGAGGTTTCCACTTCTCTCCAGCCAAACCGAACGTTGTTCTTCATGGCTCGGAAGTTTAAAGCTGTATAAAAGAGTAACTACTTCAATATTTTGTCACTTTTCAGTTAATTAAACATGTTTTATATTATTAAAAAAAACTTACCGGGTGCACCTCACAGTACCTACAGTCCTCGACTATACATTTTGTTGCCATTGTCTATATATAAAAAAGTCCACACTAAACTAAACTAACACACCGACCTAAACAAAATATTATATATATACAATAACTTGGAAAATTTACTACTAAGGCACAAAATTGACAAAATCGCCAACAACGTAGATAATTTAGACTGGACACGTCTACAAACAAGAAACAAGTGATTATTAGGTTAAGTTAAACAGTCGAAGTGGGTGGCAGCAGGTGGAAGTATCTTTCAACGGCGTTACAGTTCTCTTCATGTTCTCATTAAATCCGCAATTTTAGTATATTTCCGACCCCCTAGGTGGCGGTACCCTCGCTCGTTCGGAGATTCCCTACCCTGGGTATACCAGCAATTCAGGACTTGCTAACGAATGTCGAGAACGACTTGCTAATCTTGCAAGGCGGAACGTGGTGCGGCTAGAATAGATTCCAGCCCACTCTGGTTTTGAAGGCAACGAGATGGCGGATGCACTGGCTGCGGAAGAGGTGGCAGCTCCTTTCTGCGGCCCGGGCCCGACTTGGGCCTAACAAAACAAAAAATACGCAAGGAGACGAAGAAGTGGCTTAGGAATCAGCACCTCGCTCATTGGAATGCACTGCAGGGTCCTAGACAATCCAAACTTCTGAAGGGATGGACCGATGGACACGCTAGGGCAGCTACTGAACTACCAAGGAGTAGGCTTAGGAAAATAGCAGGACTCCTAACATGGCACTGCTGTATAAGGAAACACCTCCACAACTTAGGAGTAGAGGAAAGTTCCCTATGTAGGGGTTGCGGCATGACTGACGAAACGTCAGTCCATGTTCTATAAGAGTGTCCACACTGGGCTGTACTACGCAGGCGAATCTTAGGATTCCCTGTTATGGCCCCTGGAGACACAAGCAGACATCCGTTGAAAAAGTTTGTGGCCTTTATCGAAGGGCTCGGCTTCATGGACATCTAAGTAGCAGGAATGGCACAATTGGCCAACCAGTGGCCTCGGTGCCAGAACCTTGGCTTGAGTTTGTCCAGGACAAGGCTCGCCTGCACATTTAGTAGTAGTAGTAGTTTCCTCCTGTCATATATACAATTCTCTCCACCCCAACAAACTCGCGTCCCCCAAACAAACTTTCTTATTATCTCGTTGCTATGTGATTTTTAATTGTTATTTGATTTCTTAACATTTTTGAAATTTTGGAACTTCTCTTGTAATAAAATTCCTTTCACCCGATTTCTTCCATCTATTTCTTTTTACAATTCTTCATACACTTTTTATCATCAAAATTTTCACAAATAAACACTTTTTAAATTACCTTTTTCTCACAAATATCTAACAATGTGAATATGTGAATTAACCTTTTTCATTAAAATTTAAAATTTCTACAACCTGTAATTCAATTATTATTCATGTAACCTTTTTAAATTGACTTTTTAAATCTAATTCTACCATCCTTCAACATAAACTGGTTCTAGATCTCTTTTGTTTTTAATATAAAATTTCCTTATTTATTAACAAAAACAAACAAATTATTTATTTCTATGTTTAATTATCAAAATTCCACAGAACTATCTGACATAAGGTAGTTTAATTAGGATATATATTCTTTTTTCTTATTCTTTTGGGAATCAAACCACAATAATGCTTTTTATTTTTTATTTCGACGTTTCGGTAGCGTTCCAGCTACCGTTGTCAAGATTAACTAGTAATAAAATTGATAAAAAAAATTTTGGTCCCTATCTGACACAACGAAAGAATATGACAACTAGACAATCAATAATATTTTGAAGTTTAAGACTACAAAACTTTGTTGTCAAATTTTATTAAGGTCCATTCATAGTAGATCACACCTCTGGTAAAATGTGAAATGAAATATTTTATTTTATGACATTCTAACGATATGATAGTCTACTAGAAATGGAATCCAGTGAAGTGCACGTTCCAGGAACGGTTTTTATTGGGATAGCGCTTTTTTTTAGCCTACTTTTGGAAATGTTGTTAATAAAACGCGTTTGTTGTTACTTTGTTGTGTATGATCATTTTTGTTTTCAAAACATGTATAACTCAGTTTTGTGATTTTGTGTATTGAAGTGTGTAGCGATTAACAACTATTCCAATGATAAATCATAAGAAAAGCTGGATAAAAACTTATGATGCTATCCTGATAACGCAGGCAATTGATTATTGGAAATTTCTCTTCCTAGCATTGGTAACCAAATTTGACTACATTCGGCTGAAATACTAGAGCCCAATAATAAAAGACAGAAAATCAAAGAAAGTGCTTTGATACAACTAAATGCAGATAATGTATGTAACGGAATGGGTCGAAAAGTATATTTCATATAGCTAGATGATTAGGCTGTCTCTTTCCAGATTTTTTTACACAGATTGCGAAACAGCTTTTGGAACCATGCGAATTACACAAGTACGACAAGGAAAATATGAGAAAAACAGCTTGAAAGAGAGAGAAAGAATAATTGTGCACTGTCATCGAGGGCGTGTACTTAGTTCCAGAGGCTGGCCGAATGTTCATTGCCCCCCTATTTTAACCGCTGTTGCCAGAAGCGCAGATTAATTTGTACAAATAATATTTTTGTCTCGTTATCGTTAATTTTTTTTTGAACTTATGCACTATTAGGTAAAACGTAACACTTTCATCCGGCAACAATGTTCTTTGCAGAGAGAATTCACTATTTTGTGGTAGGAAGGAGTGAGGGTGTTGCAGAAATAAAAAATACCATCGTTATTACGTAACCTGTACATCTTAAAATTTATTTTTGTCAACTTGATCGTTTCTGACCAAGTTGACAATTAATTTCTAACTACAATAGGATATTATTTCAGCCATTGTAACTTGAAAATGAAACATCATTTTTTGAGAGAACCATAATTAATAGACTAAAAATCCCTTCTATTAATAAATTG
>CAJUYG010004678.1:3830-16005 GCA_910591675.1 Galerucella calmariensis
ACCTACTGGTGTTTGACTGGATTACAAACCAACAATTTGAATTAACATTTAAGCAAACAACAAATGCGACAAATATGTTTTCTTAGAACGCGTGATGCATAATGTATTATGAGCAATTTACCCACAAGTTTGCCGGAAATTGTTTACACATTCTCCTCCGATGGCTTCTTTGAAATAATTCTTCCTTTTATAAGCAATGCAAACGTAAAAAAAATTGAATGAATAACTAACATAAAAAACGAAACTCTTTCAACCTTTTGTAAATATTAAGATCATAATAGTAGAATTTAAAAAATTACAGTAAAGTCTCTTCATACAATGGTGAGGTGACTGAATACGACTTGAAATCAAAAATCATCAATTTTGATTGCCGATTCTTACAATAATTGAAAAATTATAATAAAAAGAATAAAATTTACTAGTTTTTGATTGGCTACCTATCTGAATGACAAATTTGAACTTTCTAGGTAATCTGTAACTGGGTTAGAGTTTTGGTCTATAGATCAGTAAGTGAAAAAATGACGATTTTGGACGTTAATATCTAAATAACTGTTCAAGGAGTGTCAATGAAATTTTGCGCGCACAGCAAAAGCCAAATAAAGTTGAGTTCACGTCACCAATGTGGTGATTCTATTGCATGTGTGGCTACGTTTCTATAGAGAAGAGTATATGGAATGGAAAAAAATTATCGACATAGTCCAGTCTGGTTAGCATTAAAGGTAAATGTAAGAGCAATAGGCAAGATTTTTTATGGAATCCCTCAAAAATATCATAGTTAATGATAATCCGTTGCATATATATATAGAAATAAAGTTATAGAGCGTGAAATTTGCTATAAAATTCCGTGGTTCAAAATGAGAAAATTCCGTGGTTCAAAATGAGAAAATTCCATGAATTCATTTAATCACGAGTTATTGGATCCCAAACTTGATCAACGATTCTAGGAAAACGAACTGCTCTCACATCCATGTGACAGTTTTTGGTCTAACCCGACTGGACTAACAATATTGGTCGCCATTCTACCGCAAGTCTAGATATTTATATTAAATAATAAATCTGTACTTACTCCTATTTCTAAATCTGTATGTGGTACCGCACCGTTCGTTGTGGTCTTGATATCTGCATCGCCGATTTTGACTACTCTTCCTTCTCCTTCTCCAATGGCCTCTACTTCGCCTTTTGTTGGGGTATTTGTAATATCTACTGATCGCTTTGACTGCTTCGCACCCATTTTTTGTAACGGTTACTTACTTAATTACTGCAACAAAAAGAAAACAGTGCACTACTATATTTTTTCAAATCATTTACGATTCATACATTAAATCTCGAGTTTTTTAAGCGAAATACGATGGAAAATGAAAAAAAAAAGTCACCAGAACAACGAGATCTCATTTATCCACCTATTAGGTGATAAAATTAATTTTTGATAAGAAATATTTTTATGGTTTGTTTTATTAATAAGCATTACGAACACCCCGAGTCATATTTTTTCGCGGTATATTAGTAAATGGCAAAATACACAGTAAGTTCTATTTTATTTAAAGAAGATTACATATTAAGTATCTTTCAGAATTATCATTCTTAATAGAGTATTATAATTTTTTGGGAAATTACACCACAATATTTTAATATTTTTATTTCAACGTTTCGGTGGCGTTCCAGCTACCATTATCAAGAATAACTAAGTTTTTATAAAATTTTGGTCCCTATCTGACAGTAGAAAAGAATTCGACAAAACTAGACCACAGAGACTATAAAGGATGTTTTAAAATGCCAGTGGCGTAAAAAATGGGAAGGGAAAGGTGACATATTCTTCCAAATATACACCACTGGATCAAGAATTAAATAATGTTTTTCCATCAAAATATGCCCTTTTACATTAAAAAACAAATTGCTAAATGACAAATCAATTTATTCATCCATTTTAAAGTTATCAAATTAAAACATTGTTAGGCTACATTGCTAGGAGTACTCTTATGAGTGCTAGTTCTTCGATGTTGTATTCTCTGTGGTCGACTGCTCGACAGTTGACAATTGACGGACATTTTCTAGAACATTCGTTCGTTTTCAGTTAGTAAGTAAGATCACGTTATGATATCTTAAGTTGTAATTTTTGTCCAAGTATTTCTTCCAAGAAATTCATGTATTTCAATGTCTGCTGATGGTAGAGGGCGCTAGTTTAAGCCGCGTACCGGAAGAGCCAATATAAAACTCTAGTTCTTGCAGTTTTATTGGTTGCTAGCTCCTTTGACAGTATGCAGTTCACGTGTGAGTGTAACGTTATATTTGACCACTATCATTGGAATATTTAAATATCTACCGGACGGCGAGTAGCCAGTCCTTTTTCCTTATCAACATGTGATTCTCGTCGAAAACCTGTAGCACCGATCATCGCTGAGAGGCAAAATTATTACATTTAATGTGCGACGAATAATCTCCGTTGGTGAGGTTCAGTATACACTGATATTGGTCAAATATTTCAATTCTTCTTTCTTATAGAGAGATAGAAATTAAGAACACACTGCTAATATGTAAATTCTTTCTCGAAGCGGAGCATGTGAACAGGAGAGGAATATACAACGTATGTCGATTGCTCATCGCATAGTTCAACAATTTAATAGCGAGTAGTGAGAATAAGCTTTCTTTCTCCTGTGAACCATGAAGCAGTCCAGTTGAGTTTTTAAAATTTATCTTTTCTTTAAAAATTTATCTTTCCTAAAGTGCATTCAATGTGAATGGTAAGTTGGATTTACGTATATGCTTTTCGTTTTTAATTTTTGCTTTTATAGTTTTCCCTTCTAGTGATAAGCGCCAGATACACACATACAATGATATTTTTTTTTATCTTGTTCTTTTTCTAGTTTTTCTTATACAGGTGATAAAAGGTTCACATGTATAGAGTTGAAGTCTTTAAAATATGTATATTTAGTTAACTAATTAATTCAATCTAAATACCAACTTAGAATATTATATTTCCGGATTACATTTTTTCATTACATTTTCTTTATCGCCTTCTGTGGTTGAAATAAGTAGTAAAATAAAATTTAGTTTCTATGTTACTTAGATATTGTTTTTTTTATTTCTTTGATTTCCTTTGATGAATGGAAATAAATAAGATTTCCTCAATAATATCATTTTTCACATTTCTTTATTGCTTCTTTTGTTTTTTTAATAGTAAAATACAGGATATTTTTTTTATGAACCACGTTCTTAAATGTATTGCAATTGCAATTGTAAAACGAATTACCTACTGCAGATATCCTGAATTTTACATAAAAAAGAGTAACTATTGCTGATACAATGTATCTTTCTTAGCACTTACTGAGTACCTGAGAACTCGTACCTGAAGTTACCTGAGACATACCTGAGACCACAAAACAGTCTGGAACTTTGTACCTGCCAATTCCGGACGAAGTAGTTTCCATCAGACACGTGGAAAATTAAGGAAAGTAACCAGTGAACTAATTTAAAACCAACGTGCTTCAACACACAAAACCATCATTTTTTTTATATTTTCCTGTGATATTTTTAATCATTATACAACTTGTAAATTTAACAACGTTGTTCATATTCCTTCCCTTCCAACATTTCCAGGTTTGTTGATAGAGAGTGGTGAGGTGAAAAACAAGTCGACTAATATTATTCAGGGTGGCGCCCACT
The DNA here is from genome assembly GCA_910591675.1 of Galerucella calmariensis. Taxonomy (NCBI): domain Eukaryota; kingdom Metazoa; phylum Arthropoda; class Insecta; order Coleoptera; family Chrysomelidae; genus Galerucella; species Galerucella calmariensis. The sequence continues at coordinate 7,491 of CAJUYG010004678.1, forward strand.
TACCTTTCTTGATTAACTTTAATTACATTTCTTAACTTAATTTATTAAATTCATTTCGTTTCTTAACTTCATTTATTATCTCATTAACTTCAATATAATTTCAATAACTTAAATCAAGTAGGATTACCCGCGAACCGGTAAGACTACTCCCTGAATTGATATTAGTTTGGTCTCCGAATTCACACCTGCGGTGCTCTCCACATTGAGTCGCCGTTGCAGTTTACCTTGCAGTTGCCTTATTATTTTAAATAAATAAGAGGTAACATGAGGTAAGTGAGATTAGGAAAGGGAAATTAAACATATTTTGTATAAGATATCATGTTTTTGCCCTCGTTTTCAAAAATATCGAAAATAACTAGCTGAATGTATTCATGTTTTTACTATACGATTTTGAATCCTCTGTGTTTCATCTATTAATGTTATCCCCCCAAGTGCTCAGACTGGAATTGGGTAGCTGAAGATTGGTAAGAAATAAGTGTCAAGTCTTAGTGAATAAAATATTAAATACTTTTCAACATTCAATCCAATATTTGTTGAGCAGTTCCTTATTAAAATAAGATCAACTAAAAACCAATCAAGATACGTATATTGCCATTAAAATTCTAACGTTTTTAATGAAATTAACGACACAATAGTAACGGAATCTTAAAGCATAAAAATAGTTGTTGTGAACGCAATTCAATTTTAACGTTACATTTTTTTGTTTCTCCATATTTTTGGCTTTGTTTATTGTCTTGTTAATTATACCAAATAGTAGTGTGTGATCTTTTATTATATTTTAACGAGATAAACACTTTTTCTTATAAGTAGTTCCTAATTATGTTTTAGACAAGCCGCTAATTTAATTAGTACCGTTAGACTGACTTATCGATTAATCTTACTAATGCTGCAGTACTAAATGAAACAATAACTGTATACAAAGCTTCTCTATCCATCAAAATACACACAACCAAACTTATGGAATCACCTAATATTTTGTATTGTGTATGGAATATATGAAAATAATTTATTTAGAAATAAAGTTCATTATTTTTCCAATATTTTAATTAAAAAATTTCACATACGGATTAAAGAATTAATTATAATTTACAAATCAAACCTAATGATTTCTTTTTGGTTTCTGAAAATTAATTGGATTTGAATTAACTAGTAAAAAACAAGAAAAAAATAGGAAATTATTAATTTTAATATTCCGTATTGCCACCTCTAGCCCTTATGCAATCTTCAATTCGCGCTGGAATGCTTCTGATTAAATTGTCAACATTTTATTGCGGTATGTTTTCCCATTCTCCCAACGCTGCTTGAATGAGCTGTGCGATATTTCCTGGAGAGTTCCGACGAGCTCTAACTCTTCTTTTAAGCTGGTCCAACAAGTTTTCAATTGGATTTAAGTCCGGTGAACATGCAGGCCAGTTCAAAATGGTGACACCTTCCGTTTCAAGAAATTCTCGAGCCATCTGCTAGTATGGAGAGGTGCATTATCTTGCATGAAGATAAAATTATCCCCAACTGCACCTCGCCAAAGCCTAACTACCGGTTCTAACACCAAATCAACATACCTTCGTCCGGTTAAAGTTTGTTGGAGAGGCAGCAAAGGAGTTATTGTTCCTCTTATAATACCTCCCCTAAAACATGAATGTTCCTGATTCATATTTTGGGATAGATCTGGCTGGAGTCTAGCTTGTCTTCCTGGAGCTCTGAGAACCCGAATTCGACGATCATCTGATCTAAGGCTAATTCTGGTCTCATCTGAGAAAAGAACATTTTTCCAATTTTCAATTGTCCAGTTTTGGTGTTGACGGCACCAATTTAGCCGGTCAGTTTTGTTTTGCCTGGACAACTCTGGAACCCGTATCGGTCTCCTGCTGTACAACCCTCGAGCACGAAGTCTTCTTCGTATAGTTTCAACTGAAACATTTACACCTGTAGCTTCTAGTTGTCGTTTCAGCTCTGGATGAGAAACATTTGGATTTCTTCTAGCAATTTGGCACACAAAGCGGTCCTGTTGTTCAGTTGTAACTATTTGACGACTTTGTCTAGGCCTATTTTTGACAGTTCCAAGTTCCAAATACCTTAAATAACGTTTTTGATACAACACCCTGGGTCACGCCTACTACCTCTGCTACGTCTCTTTGGGGCATTCCTTGTTCAATGAGAGCAACAATTTATCCTCTCTGCACATCTGTTAGTCCAACATAAGGCATTATTATAATCTTTGGACCGAAATAAAATTACAGGAGTAACGTGATTTTATTACTGAACACAAAATTTGGAAGATTATAATTAATATGCAGTCGTTTATTTTAGGTTATCAAGCTCATTAACAGCAAAAAACCTTAATTTCGACTATCATACCCAGTTTTTTCCCTACAAAATATTTTAGTCACAAATACTGAGAGATTCCATATAAGTTTGGTTGTGTGTAAATAGTATTGAAAGGCAGTTATCAATAAGATAAAAATATACTATATTAAATTCTAAAATATTTTGTCAAGTTTGAATAAAACTTATATTTTACTATTTTCTGTCTGCGTTAACTTTACGTTTCTGGACACCCTAAATGTTTAAATAAAAAGCTAATAGGTACCTTTTAAGGCTTAAATTAGCATTCTTAAAAAGTGCTACAAACATATGTTTGTTCCGATTCATGAAGGTATGTTCTGGTAAATAAAGAATGTTTTTATTCTATAAATACTAGTCAACAAGTTTACCGAACCATAACAAAAACATGCTATTACATAACACGTCTGAATAATAATATGGAAATTAAATACATTATCATTAACACTTACGGAAAAATATAATAAGGATCTAATTAAATGAATGATAAAATTTACTTTAATATGATTATTAATTAATTTAATCATCACTAATAGATGTAAGGTAGCATGAAATAATGTTCTACCTTTCAAGTATGAAAAACTTGATGAGAACCAGATTGAATGGAGACAAGTATGTTTGGCAAGTTTATCTGAAGCTACGGGGCATCGGTAAGAGGCGAGGAAACATGGCGCATATCTGTCATAAACTTACAAATGGCCAGGCCTTTCGATAAAAATCACCAATTATGGAATTCGGAGGGTGTGGTAATTATGGTTTTCATACAACGCTGCCAGAGCTTGAAGAAGCCCATAACAAATTTGGAAAAGTTCTTTTAATAATCATAAATGGAAAAAACTGTTAATAGAAAAAATCCAGGGAAACAAGAACATTCAAGAATTAACGCTTAATCATATTGTTAATATTATTAATAATAATAAAGTCCCTTTTCTAATTATTATCACTACATACGTAGTACTTTAGCTTTTTCATAGTTAAACGTGGCAATATCAAATGTTTTCGACTCCATTCCTTTCACGGTTTCAGATAAACTTGCCAAAGTATATCTAGGTTTGACTAGACATAAAAGGAAGAAATGGCTCTAATGGTGTGCAGGAATCTGGCAGAGAAAAATTGGGGTTGTAACCCAAAATGGGGTAAGCTGGATGTACACTACCATAGTGAGACCAATTATTCATTATGGAGCCATTGCGTGGAGTAGTAGAACTATCCTCCAAAATACCAGCCTGTATATGCATTACAGGAACAATGAACGTGCCCAATGGAGTCATGGTAGTACATGAATTGTAGCAAATTGTAGGTTCTTGTATCGCAAGTAGTATAAACCATTATCTCCAACATTTCCCATTTATTATATATTTGCCTATCTATAAGTACTAACCTTGAAACTTCAGAATTTTAATACTTGTACCTCTCTACCATTGAACACCAATTACCAAACAACAGCTTGAAACACTAAAAATTTTCATACTCCTTTTGAAATGTCCGATAATAGTTTTTAGAAAACCTCACACTGTACGAAACGTTTCAAATATCTAAATGAAAGTATTTTTTAACATAAATTATTTCATGTGACAGTTCGAATGAAAAATGTCAAGTTGTTTTTTCTAAACTTCAGAAATGGAACATAAGGAGCGATTTATTTGTTACATTCGGAAGGAAGAATTGGTAGTAAATAAAATCAAGAGCAAGTACAACCAGATGGAGAATTCAAGAAATAACTTCCCGTATATTAGACAAAGTATATAATTGTCAGAAACATGTGGGAATTAGTTTTTTTCACGGATTTGAAAATTGAGAAGAGTATATTATATCATTACGAGTCCAGAAAATAGACTTTTTCCGAGTGTGCGGAACTGTTGGATTCATCTCTTAGATCCTCTTAGATGTCCAGATTTTCTGGGGTTCCTTCAAAGAAAGCGAAGCCCGCTGCGATTCCGGATGATGTTGCAGTAGCTACGACATTTATAGATGAGATCATGCTGCAGAGGGTTCGTGATTCATTGATAAATCGTGCAAATGTTTGCATGGAAGTAGACTCCGTTTCACATAAGCCACGTGAAGTTTGCCAACTGTCTTGCGCAGAAATCAAAATCGGAATTCCCAAATATGTTTTATTTAAACTATACATAATGATAAATACATTCTACTGATTTGGAACCAAAGGTCAATTTTACAATTTGGTTTTGACAACAAGTTCGCGCAACTTCAAATGGGTTTTTCTTACGTGAAACGGAGTCTAGGATGCGAATTATTTTGTGAACAAATTTCAAGTTTCTTAATTAAGTTTTTGTATCAATAGCTCGTCAATTTGGAGACATTCTATTTTTAGACTGACTAATAATTTTCGACACAGTAATTGGGCGAAACTTCTACAGTCTACAATGTATGTGTATTGTATGTAATAAATCATTCCCACGACTATTTACAGTGTCGAATTTAATTCAATCTAAAGCTAAAAAGACACCGCCGCCATAGCAAAAAGCCAGTCCAATTGACATTACAATACATCAATTTAACGGAGCATTTGGCACAAATTGAAAAAATAGGAAAAATATTTAACACCCCTATAAAACGAATAACGATTATTTAATTGAAGATGATTATTAGGTGTTTTTAACGCCCCTATAGAAGCGTACTCAACAATAAAGATTTTTTTATTGGAAGAAGGTAAGGAATTTCATGGTATTAAGTAGGGTCACAATAGAAATACTCAGTTGCATATTATCATAATAGCTTAATATGTTTTTTGTACTACTAGCTGTGAAGTTGACAATTATTGCTTCTTCTAGCCAACTGAGAAATTAAATTTCTCTATTACTGGTTAATCATTTTTTCTATTGTTAACCTCTAGGTCAATAATGGACAAATTCAAATATTTTGAGAATTCAGGGATAGTAGTTCAACAAAAACTTGTGCAACATAATTTTGTATACCCAGGAGATTGTCTTCAACATATTTGCTGCTTACCTATCCAGATAAAATTATTTGAATCAAAATGCCATTAGTTTAAAATTCGCGCTCAACCAAAAATGACTGATGACATAACGGGTACGTTCATAATATCACAGGATACACCAGCCAAACAAGAAACGAAAGCCGACGTAAATCCTTTGATGTTTTGGGGGCAAAATTTCGTGACCTTCAGACTGTCGTTGACAGATAACATATCGAATTACACTAAGAAAATAGTTCAAAAAATGTAAATTAATTGTTAATTACACTACACGCAAAAAAGTGAAACCAAAGAATCTCAAATAATAATTGTTTATTTTTATGACTTGTTTCGACAAAGTTTCAATTGTTAAACTCAATTTATGAATTGTTAAAGTTAATTTAACAGTTTAACAAATATTGTGAAAAATATTATAAATATAAGTTTTAGCTTCTGTTTTTGGAGTAGGTACCATCCATTATTAAGAATAATGAGCTATTGTTTAACCAAATGATTCTTATTTACTATTTTGTTATCGAAATTACATGTGTAAGTATGTTTTTATGTAGCACTATAATATGTAGGATAGGGTAAGTCTAAAAACCAATACAATAATAATAGATTATATGTTTATAACATCAGTTTACAATAGAAAGAATTTTAGTAAATGATGATATAAAATTACAATCAGTACGGTGCTTGAATATAAAATTTTTATTATTTATATACCTATTTAAAAGTTACACTTTACCAGATTCTGAATTCTTCTTCTTCTTCTGAGTTACAATGGCCTCCTATCCTATAGGACATCCAGCCAACGTTGTGGTATTGTATTTTTGTGTTTATTTTTGAAGAGTGCACCTTGCAGTGCGTCTGGGTACTAGCCCATTCTCTTCAAATTGATTTTTATTGGGAAGGATTAGGGTTTAACAAAGGTCAAGACTCTTCTCGTTCTGTGGCGTATCCAGAACCTTAACATGGCGACTGTCAGACATGCGCACTCAGAAAATGAATTGTGAAATAGCACAAGCTTCGTTTCTTCTTGGGATGGTGTATTCTCTGATATTATATCGAAAACTGACAGTGTAGTTGTCAGTCAGACGACGGAGTAAACGCTTCTCGTGGTGCGTTTGTGAATTATTTTTAATTTTTGTCTTAAATTTGGCTAGTAGTAAATTGTATATACACCATGGTGATGAAGACATTTATAAACCTCGCACCTTATAATCTTGGAGCTCGGTCAACACTCAATAATAATAGTCTTCACCACCTTGGTGTATAATAATAATATACTATTATTTAACTGGTCCCTTTATTTGTAATTTATGAGCAAAAAAAACGATCACAGGGTTTATTGAAAAAAATTGTATACAAAAGTCATAGATTTTTTTATAAAACACTTTTCAAATTCAAGAACGAATTTGCTAGTCGTGAAAGAACAATGTTAACACCTAAATACAGTAAGCCACCACATTTTTATGGTCTGCCAAAAATTCATAAACAAAACATACCATTGAGACCAATTTGTAGCACAATTAATTCCCCATGGCGTAAACTATCGAATCATATATTGAAAATTATTGAACCCCTCGCGGGACAGACAAATTCATACATCAGAAATAGCAATCATTATATAGAAAAGCTATCAGATTTGAATTTCAACAAAAACCATTATTTAGTCAGTTTTGATGTAGTTAGTCTCTTCACGAATGTACCGGTACAAAAAACAATAGAACTTGTCCAATCAAAATTAGAAATTGATCAGACCCTTACAGAAAGAACCAAATTGAGCGTAACAGCAATAATAGAATTATTAAAATTATGTATAACAAAAACATATTTTCAATTCAATAATGATTTTTATGAACAGAATTTCGGTCTTGCCATGGGCTCTTGTCTCTCACCAATTTTGTCGAATATTTACATGGAACATTTTGAAGCCGAAATAGTAAATAATCAAAAATTAAAACCAATTGTCTGGTGGAGATATGTAGATGACATCTTCGCAATATGGCCTCATGATTTAATATCTCATGATTTTTAAAAAAATATAAATGAAGGAGAGGAATCTATAAAATTTGAAATTGAAATTGAAAATAACAATTTTTTGCCATTTTTAGATGTTCTTATTAATAAAACATCTACAGGGTATGAAACGAGTGTATACCGCAAACCAACACACACTAATAGATATTTGAATTTTGACTCTTAATCATTCTATAAGCGTTAAAAAAGGGATAGTAAAATCTTTATACGATAGGGCCAGAATCATTTGTTCTAGTGATGATCAATTTACAAAGGAGAAAACTTTTTAAAAAAATGTTTTAAATAACAATAATTACCCTGCAGAATTTGTAAATAAGGAGATTAAGCATATAGAGAGAGGCTCATTGTTAATACCCCATAACAATAATATTAATTATTCAGCCAACATAATTTTTAGAAACTTGACAATACCGTATGTTAAGGGTTTATCAGAAAGAATTAAAAAAATTGGTAACCAATTCAATATTAGAACTAGTTTTAAATCGAATAATACATTGAGATCAATACTAACAAAAACGAAACCAAAGAATGAAGAACAATCTTCAAAAAACTGCATATATCAAATATCATGTGAATGCGACAAATTTTATTTAGGTGAAACATCTAGAGCATTGAAAGTACGAATAAACGAACACAAAAAATATATCAAAGATAGGGAATTCTTTAAGTCAGCTATTTGCAAACATGCTTGGGAAGAGGGTCATCAAATTCAATGGGATTCATCAAAAATAATATTAAGAGAACCCAATAATAAAAGACGGAAAATCAAAGAAAGTGCTTTAATACAACTTAATGCAGATAAATGTGTAGCTAGTATTTCAGCCGAATGTAGTCAAATTTGGTTACCAATGTTAGAAAGAGAAATTTCCAATAATCAATTACTTGCGTTATCAGGATAGCATCATAAGTTTTTATCCAGGTTTTCTTATGATTTATCATTTGAATAGTTGTTAATCGATACACATTTCAATACACAAAATCACAAAACAGAGTATACATATTTCAAAAACTTAAATATTCATACACAAAAAAACTATCAAGAAACGCGTTTTATTAAAAACATTTCCAATATAAGCGGAAAAAAACGCGCTATCCCAATAAAAAAACCGTTCCTGGAACGTGCACTTCACTGGATCCATACTGGATTCATTTCTAGTAGACTATCATATCGTTGGAATGTCTGTCATAAAATGA
>CAJUYG010004679.1:0-15998 GCA_910591675.1 Galerucella calmariensis
CTTCTTCCTTCTGGTTCCTCCACCTCTTGCTTTACATAATCGGACCAGTAACTTAAAATTTAGGTAAATTCTACAACACAACATAATATCAGTGAAGTTAGCTACGATGTAATATTGCGCTCTCAATAATTTTTTTACATCGGGTGGTTCAGAATACGATTTTTAACCGCGCAGTTGAATTTGATTTAACATTGCGATTTTAACTACATCGATTACACATCTCACAGTTTGTTTTTCTAATCGAAATCTACATTTAAATTCAATATCAGACCATATTTCAAAATGACTGGGTCTATTTCTAAAGGTTTGCGGTTTTCTAGGATGTAGAAAACCATTCAAAATTTGTAAAAAATCTTCATCGTCGGTTAATTCTTCTAATAATTCGTTCATTTTGATTGAAATAATGAATTATCAGATATTCAACCTCACTTTTTAAGGTTAAGAACTCAACGTCAAATGCCAAAACCCTCTTGAACCGCCTTTGAACGCTCTTCGAGGACCGTTCACATAAACTTCTATTTGAACCACAGATCAGTAGTGACTGACGTACTTACAACAAAAATTTGCAATTAAACTCGGTTCAACGCTGAACCACAGTTGAACTATGCATCTACAACCGGGCCTTACATACATAATTTTGGGCTCAACGTTCGTTTAACTAAAATCAGTTATGGAAAAACTGTGATCTTGGCAACGATTGTTGAGATGAGTAGTAAACAAAAACCCAAATTATATGGTGAAGAAATGCGCGGTTGCCGAACTGACCACTTTCATTTAGCTGGAACCAGTTATGGGAAAACCGTTGTAATGGCAACCATTGTCATCATAACGAGAAAACAAAAACACAAATAATATGCTGAGGAAATGAACGGAAGCCAAATCAACAACCTTAGCATGGTTGAAATTTACGAAAAATCCGTTGTCATTGCAGCCATTCTGTTGGCGAAAAAAGAGTGAAAATAGTTATGAGAAACTGTTGTAGTGGTAACCATTGAAATGTCGAGGAGCAAAGTGAAATTCAGACATACTGGTGAGGAAACGTGCAGTATCATCAAGAAAATTTTCATTGCGCCAAGTTAATGATTATTGTTTGTGCATCACAATGATTTAAAAATGTCAGAGAACTGTCAGTTCTATATTGTCTTCGTTCGGTGTACTCAAGACCATATTGTAAAACAAAATTCAAGTGCCATAGAGATCGGCCATTTGTCTCCAGAGAAAGAAAGAAAATTGAATGATCAGCTACCAACAGACTGTGAAAAATGCGCGCTAGGTATATCCGGCACGCTCGCTTCGCTCGCGATACCAATCGCTGCTTCAGTATTTCAATGGCTGCCATGGCAACAGTTTTTCCATAACTGATTTTAGCTGAACTAAAGTTGACCCTAATTTTTATTCTTAATAACTGCAGCTGGAAAGCGTTCTTTTTTATCTCTCCATTATTCAGAAAATACGAAGTGTTTGACACAAAAAGCAACTATATTTGGACACGTCCTAAATTGTTATTAATTTACATTAAAACTTCAAAAGTCATACTTATTCTGTCTCATGTATAACGCCAGGTATAGGGATTGCAATCCCGCAAAACGAGATTACGCTTTCTAGCGTGAACCTGCTACTTTTATCAATCTGCTGGATCACGCATCTCCAAATCGTGGGTCCCGCAAACTGAAAATTTCGCGCTAAAACTTTTTCGTGTATAGCGAGAAGCACGAGAGACAGTTGACGAGCGGTTAGATATATAAAGGCTCCCGTCAATGAGAGAAGAGTTTTTAGATGATATATAAACTATAATTTGAAAATATTTTGAAATATACAGGGTGTTCCAATAAAGTGTGGCGTATCAAAGTTATATTTTTTGTAATGGAACACCCTATATTTTATTGCATTCTCTGATTGCCCCTAAAAAATATGATACTCCTTCATAATGGTTCCCTACACCTAAATATGAGGGTTCCGAGTTATGCTGACTTTTTAAAAAATGTGAACATTTCGAAAGATATTAATAACTCATTGATATAACAAATTCTAGCGAATATTCTCTTACATCTAAATAGTTGGACATTCGTTGAATGTATTCCACGATTGAGTACTAAATATCTCTTTACAGGGTGTTCACAATTTTCAGTTTCATTATTAGATCATTCAATGTGCAGTATCAGGCTTATTTTGATAATTCATTATATTCAAAAAATTGTCCTCTTGCGAATGGTATGAGTGTGTCCTATACCTAGGTATTATACTTTTCGTGGTTTCTATGTGGTTTCCCAAAATACCTGCCCAAACATTGACTTTTTCTGGAAATTGGGTAGGTATGTTGTTCACGAAAGGTGTGAGGATTTGTGTCACTCAAATACTTTACATTTTGTGTATTCACATTTCTATTGAGGCAAAAAGTACTTTCGTCACTAAAACAAATTGTTTTTGTGTAATGTGGGTTTTGACTAATTCTACTTGTCATACATTCACAGAATTCGAGTCTTCTGTCGGGGTCGTCATCCGAAAGGTGGTGAACCATTTGCAACTTGTATGGATGAAATTTATTTTTAGCCAACACTCTCTGTAGGTACTGTACTTTTACTTACTTCACAGATAGACACAACTTTAGTTGAAGAGGAAGTAGGGTTTACTACCATTTCATCAATTTTTTTATCATCACTAAATGTTGGTCGACCAGATCGTTTGGCATCTTGAACACTACCTGTTGCTTTAAACTTGTGAAGAAGCTCCCTCAAATAAGTTCTCGAGATAGGGCGATCTGGGTATCTCTCATTATATAAGCGTTCCGCTTCATGGATTCCTTCTAGATTCACCAATTATTAAGATAGCTGCTACTTTGTCGGCTTGAGTACGTACAATTTGGGTACCGGTAAATTATTCGAAATCAATTGTTCGAAATCAAATATCTGGAAAAGATTTATTAAATTTAAGAGGACACCGAATTTCAGTTAAAAATTCTTTATTGTTATTACAAAAAACCTCCACCAGATCTTATTACGTTGTGGTTATCTACTTAGAAGTTATGTTGTAGTAAATTTTAGTATAAATGTAAGAAACGAATAGTTAAAAATTATGTTAAATAAATTTTAAATTTTTTATCTTTGACAAACAAAAAACCATTCAACAATAGCTTGGGATTTCCCTTTTCGCTGGTAACAAATTCCATTTTAACAATACAAAATTGCAAAGTAAAAGTGTCTACGTCGTCGAAATAATTAGACTAGTCAAAAATTGCATTCGTTTCTTAAGATTTAGGTACCTACCTATTTATAAAATCTACCCTAATAGGTATTTATGTATAATTTAGACCTACCGTTGTCATTAGGATTTCCCGTTATCGCAAAAGATTTCTAAGAGATAAACGCTTAACAAACATTTAATAAGGTAAACAAAGTAATAAAAACTTCTATCTATCTATTTTTGTATATTCTATTCAGAATATTGAATTTCGAACAATAGATTTTCGAATAATTGATTTCGAACAATTGACTTTCGAAGAATTTACCTAGATCCGTACAATTTTGCCTATGTAAACTCTTAAGCGTCTCGTTAAACAATAATAAAATTATATATTTAAGCTATTTAGAAAAACTTTGCAGGGGGGACTTTTGAATATCACTGTATAATAATATAATTAAATATACGCGGTTCAATTCCTGAGAATTTGCAAGTAAATCAGCAAATTTCTAACTTACTGTTTCCAAAACAAATTAACTGGTCAAAATTTTCATTTTTCCAAAATTGTTATAAAAAAATAATACTTTATAAGCTTTTATTAGAATATTATTCTTGCTGCCTTTGTGTCAAATTAGGTAATTTAACGAATTAGATGGAAATAGATACTTGAGAACAATTTTTATGCAAAGTAATATAAAATAAAATTGATCTCAAGGTTTAAATGAATATGTGATAATTAACTAGGAAGTATCAAATACCACATGCGGATGATCGGAGTAGTTATAAAGTTGAATCACGGAATCGAATATGTACACCATTGGAATTATAATTTAGAAATATCCCTGATCTTATATTAGGACGTAGACAATGGAAAATAATCCACGGAAAACGATTATTTTATATTTACTTACTTAGATATCGCTTTTTACACGCTGCTTTATTTTGAAATTTAAAAAGGTATTTCAATTAGTAGGGCGCTTAAAAACTATTGGACAATACGTAACGGCACATAAATTATAACTAAATTATAATAAAGGTTTTCAGTGAAACTCAAAGCCTACCCACATTATACAGGCTGTTGTTACGACTAGCTTACACTATCTATATATTTTGGAGACTATATACAGTAGAAAAAAATTGACCTTTACCCTGACGTCACTAACAATGAACAGTAGTAAATACAAACTTTATATACCTCATCCTTTTCTACTGACAGTAAAAATACATCATACAATATACGTACACTTGTCTTTCAAGCAATGACATACGTTCTTATGTAACTCTAATTATTACTTCCAAATGTTGAAAAGAAATAGCACCAAAAACGATTAATCTGTTGTATTCATAAGAATTTATTTTGACCTCTTATGACAACTGTCATTATTTTGATACATTGAGTTTTGTTCAAATCGTTCCATATTTGCATTCAGATAAATTCTATAAAATCGGTTTTTTTCAAGACCTCTAATTCATTATTTTTATTCCACGATAAGTACAGAATTTTCTGTTTCGCATTTAATGAATATTTCCAACTTAACCTCACTTCTTAGACGGTGGCTGAACAAGATAAACAAGCAGTCAACGTATTTACGCACACGACAAAGTAATTGTAGCCATTTTTGACTCATTGATTGATTTCGCGAGGTTAGTAGGTATGACGTCAGGGTAAAGGTCAATTTTTTCTACTGTATATGATTTTTGACATAGATGGAGCGCAAGTTATGGCGAGTTTATGGAAAGTATTCTGACATACATGTCACTTCCATTTATACCGAAAGTCACAACGACAACTTTGTTATATCAAATGCAGCACCATGTATATTATTAACTTTTCCGATTCTACATTAAATTATGAATTAAAAAAAGTTCAAGTTTAAAAATGTTAAATATCTATGTTTTTTAAATGAAACAAGCATATTTTTATTCTTACTTAATTTAAGGCCAAAAATAATGGCAGTTTATTTCTTTTCCTGTATCGAATGCAACGAATGTGTGATAAAAAGGCTTACTAAATGCTTGGGGGTCCAAGGACGAAATTTTTAACACTTGTTTAATGTTTTGTTGATTTATGTTTGTTGAATTACTTCCAAAAAAACACGTCCTTATTATAATAAGCAAAAATAAGTAAAATTACAATTATATTATCAATTTTATCAATAACAAGCTTTACTTTTTTAACTTTTGCTTGGAACTACCAAATTGTATTTAATATTCTCTACACTACACGATCTAGATATCTTGTAGCAAATAAGACACATCATGTTCTAGTAACAATTCTGTCACATTCACCATGTATTAAAAGTAAATTTAGATAATCTTTATTGTTTCATGTCAAACGAGCCATTTATATTACTGTACGATGCGATTGACTTCAAATATTGACAATTAGGAATATTTCCATTGCAGATAAATACACAGCCTGCTAAAGAATAAATAACACGGTCTATGCCTACATTTTTAAATATCTACAAATTATGTAAAATCGATTTATCCTGGAAACTGAACTAGATAGGTATAGGGAAATAATAATGAACTTACATTATTTTTAATTGTGCAATTCAAAAATGTGGTAAAATACAGGGTGTTCCATTTAAAGGAACCTAACTTTGATACGGCACGCTTTTTTGGAGCACCCTGTATATTTAAAAATATTTGTAAATTATAGTCCTAAGTAATCTACTTAATTCCACGTCTTATTTTTTCTAATTTTATTTGCCGTTAAGATGCCAGAGAATAGTTCGTTCATAGTGCCGCACCCTGTATAATATAGATAAATGAAAATGGAAAATTTTCGACTTTGCCTCAAACGATGATAATACATTGAAATTTAAAATTGAAATGATGCAAAAAATCATGAAACAGTTAAGTCAAAATCACCGAACACCACTTTCTCGTATTCACCTCTATGTTTTATTTAACAACAATTTGATAGTGGCAGCTAGATGAAAGTTTGACTGTCAGCTAATGTAAACTAGCAGTTGATAAACAGTTTGGCCAACAGCTTAGATTCAGCCGAAGGCTACAAAATTTAAACAAGCCGCCCTTAACAATCATAACTTAAAACCAGACTGTAGCTGTCTAAAATTAATAAAAAATGAAATGGTGGTGGGCGTAATCTGAATCCAAAACGAAGACCAAGGTCTTCATTGCTAGTTGATTTTGAGTGGGTATAAATGGATTTGCGTATTTGGATTCTAACTTTTAAGGTAAATAACAATATTTATTATATGTCTGGTTTATGAAAAAAACTGTGTGTGCCAGCTTCCCAGCACGACTGGATTTTACCTTGAAGGCCAAATCCGGGCTATAAGAAAAATAATATTAATTATTATTATTATTGCTACGCTCGATCGTGCATCTAATAGTCTCGGGCTGCTACGCTCATTTTCTGCCCTTGTGACACAATACACTATTACTTACTTCTTTGAAATGAATAACTACCATTTATTTGATTTGTATTATTTTTTACCCGATTCAAAATTAGACCAACAGGCCTATAAGAAAATGTGGACCAATTTTCAGCAACAGGTTATAGCAGGCATTTTGGTCCAACTAAATGGTTTCTTCTAAAAAAAGCGCTGATTGCAGCGATAACATATTTGTTTTTCCTTATCCATGAACACTTGTTTCAGTTGTTACTTATAAGTTACCATTATGATTAATTGATAAATATGCCAAGAATTATTAATTTGTACGGCGTACTCGATACATTTATGTGTAAAATTTTTGAGCTTATGCACTAGGTATCAGGTAAAACTAAACACTTTCATCCGACAACAGTGTCATTTTCAGAGAATTCACATTTAAACTTTTATTCTTTCATCTTTTCGCTATAAAACGTTGATCACGTTGGTAGAGCATAACCATGTATTTGAAAATGAAACATTTACAATGCCTTCAATAACATACTTAGGGGTCTATTCTGTAACTAATCCTTTTAAATTTAGAGGCCTTTTAAAAATAAGTTTTTAACGGGCCTTTAAAAACTTGTTGTTGAAATGCTATTCTGCAAGTATACATTTTAGAGGACTGTTAAAAATTATCTATTTTAAAGGGTTCCTTTAAAATTTCAATTGGAGTATCTGGCAACAGCGCTTTTGTCATTTAATATCTAAGCTAGAGACCTGCTTTAATAAAAAAGATAGAAAGTTAATGAAGATAGAAGGACATTTGTATTTGATGGTAAACTAACCCAAAAATCACTCTTCATAAAGTGTTTTTGGTTTCTTATATGCAATTATTTCAAGTTATATACAGGGTTCCGTAAGGAATGGTCCAAAGTGGAATGGATTCCTTGCATAAAAATATCACAATTTGACGCAACTTCCTTTAATAAAATATTGGTGATAAAAAAGATACAGGGTGGCAAAGTTTAAATGTCAAAAATGTTTTTTCTCAGTAAATTGGAAGTTTTTGGATATACCAACGTGAAAATTTGAAGATGGGGGTTTTAGTGCCTGGGAAATCATAATGTGTTATCCATTTCGATGTATTTTCTAGAGGGCGCCACAAAATTATGTTGTTGGTGTAATATTGTCATAGATTTATTTTGAAAGCGTATTGCTGGTAACAACCCGACACCGAAGGCGGAGGGTTGTTACCTCAAAGCGACATGCTTGAGGATAGTTATGGCAAAGTTATTGCAAATTATCAATGTTCTTGCTATATTATAGATGATAATAAATTAGCTGATACCAGCGCCAACTAACGTTATCATTTTTGTGCTAATAAATGAAATAAAAATTATGTAGGAGGAGTTTAAAAATGCGAATATCTCGAAAACCAGTAACTTTTGAGATTAATTTGTCGCAAAAATGATGTAGTCTTAATATTTATCGATAAATAGAGAATTACCGTTAACGATAAATAAGTTAATCGCACATTTACATCAACAACATAGCTTTTGTGACGCCCTCTAGAAATACATCGAAACGGATAACATATTATGATTTCCCACGCCCTAAAACCCCCATCTTCAAATTTTTACGTATGTCTATCAAAAATCTTTCAATTTACTGAGAAAAAACATTTTTGACATTTCAACATTGCCACCCTGTATCTTTTTTATCATCAATATTTTAATAAGGGAAGTTGCGTCAAATTGTAATATTTTTAGGTCAAGAATCTTCCATTTCACTTTGGTCCATTACTTACGGACCACCCTGTATAGTTATAAAAAATTTCACGTGCGCCGAGAACGACTAAAAAACAAAAAGTTTTATCACATCAATTAACATTCTTAACGATTTTTAAATAAATTAGTTTGTATTTGAAAGGGATCACTCAAGTCCCTAATACTTCTTTGGTGTAATTTTCAATTTAAAATATTTCGAATATAACCTTACAATTTTTCTCACTTTCAGTGGTTTGTAGTTAATTCTTCAATCAAGGATTCACTATCAACATCTTCATACGCCATTTTTGTTACCGTTATTATTTGAAGGCACACTTTAACATCCCTTTAAAAATAATAGTTTTAACGGCTATTTTAAAGGAATCCTTTAAAATTTTAAGGGAAATGTAGTTAGCGAATACCGATTTGATTTTAACGCCGGTAAAATTTTTAACGGCCTCTAAATTTTAGAGGAAGAGTTACAGAATAGACCCCTTAACCTGCAAAAAAGTGCAAATTATAAAATGGTATTTTGGAGGTAATTCGGCTGATGCAATTTGTTTATTGGGGCATTTGAAAATCGCTCAATAGAATCTACTCCTATAGTGGGGATAGTCAATCTGATACGCCCAACGCTGACTGCCCACAATTATTCTTCTCTCTCTTTCAAGTAGTTTTTCTCATATTTTCTTTGTCGTACTTGTGTGAATCGTATGTCGCGATAAGACTTTTCGCAACCTGCATACATTGACCTATTCTTGCACAGCACGATGCAGCCAAGTGTGATCCGGCCTTTATTGTGACATTTTCACATTCTTCAACTCTCCATCACTTGCACTATTAGTGGTTTTTGGGAAGTACTCATATTCTTTATGAATTCTAACCGATTTTGTCGTTATTATTCATGAATTAATTATAAATATTATCGGAATTATTAATTAAATAAATTATAAGATTATATTTTAATATATATGACATTTATTATTTCGCTTAATAACTGTCTTTAAATTTCAATAAACGCTAATAACTATGCATTAACCTTCATTTTGTGTAATCCCTGCAATGAATAATAATACGAGTGACGGTCTGGTGATTAGAGCATTCAAAATAATGATGAAATAATTTTAAGGGTGTACATGTGTAGATGTAGTAAGCCAATTCGGGTTGGTCTACTCAACAGGGGCCATTATGGTGAACATTTTTTGACAGTTCCAAGAACCAATCAAGTTTCCTCATTTTTTATCATGAACAATTTCACCCAAAAATGTCAACATTACACTGATATTAGACCATGGGCTATTTTGACGTTGCTGTGGACACATATTGATTTATTTCGATTTTGAAGTTTCAAATATTTTTTGCGCGATCGATCTTTTTTGTTTATTCACAGCATCGGTATCGGTTGTCAGGACGGTAGGTTCTGTTTACTGGTTTCTAAGTCTAACACGTCGGTAAGTGATTTACTTACCGTCCAAACGTCGGTAAGTAACTTACTTACCGACGTCTTAGCCCTACATACATTTAAGTGGTCCTAAATAATATTACATAAATAATATTACTTCATCCATTACACAAAAGGAAAAAAAAGAAGATTTATATTTTTTGAACAGAACCATATAAAAAATAATAAATAAATTTGACCAGAATGCAAATTATATTTTTTGCGCGATCTATCTTTTTTGTTTATTTTTGCGCGATCGATCTTTTTTGTTTATTTACAGCATCGGTTGTCAGGTCGGTAGGTTGTGTTTACTGGTTTCTAAGTCTAACACGTCGGTAAGTGATTTACTTACCGTTCAGACGTCGGTAAGTAAACTACGTCTTAGCCCTACATACATTTAAGTGGTCCTAAATAATATATTACTTCATTCATTACACACAAAAAAATAAGAAGATTGATATTTTTTAATGAACGCAGAATCGAACAGAACAATATAAAAAGTAATAAATAGCAAGAGAACAATTTCACCAAAATGCAAATTATATTTTAAACTGTTCGAGAAGTACAAACGTCACTTTTGACATTTCGTTCATTTCGAAGAAATTTAAATTATTTTATTCGAAATTCGAATATTTCAATACGAAAGGGCAAAAAATGGTATAAGCATCTCGAAAGTTAAGGGTAATACCGGTCTCCAGCAAAATTTATAAATGTCAATAATTTTTTGTCAAAATTGAATTTTTTTTTTAAATACCGAGAGTCTTTCCGATATTTTTATAGGTTTAGATAAATATAAGCAGATCATAAAGTTTAGATTACGTTTTGTCTTTGTTCGAAAGAAATTTTGAAGCGTGTTTACTAAGGTCGTTCGACATGCTTTTCGCGAAAAAGTTATCTGTTGCTCGATACCACGTCAGGGTCATCAATGTCGTGGTTAGGAGCCGACTAATTATTATTACAATATAATTAGATATATAAATGAAATGCGTGAGCTACCAGCTACTTTACAAGAAGATTTATTGATGGTACAATTGATACCGACCGGAATACAAGTTAGAACTAATTTTTAAATAAGAGTAGCCGATTGTTCTTGCTTAGCTAAAAGCATAATTATTAAGTTTTAGAAAATAGGTTTTTATTATCATTATTTTCCACTTTGCGATAAATCTCCGCTAGAAGAAGTACAATCAGCACCATGATGGTTTGTGACCGCGACTCATCCTGGCATAGGGGAAACCATAGGGGGAAACTTCATTAAAAAATTGACATTCCATAACCTCAAAATATGAAAAAAATAAGCGGTTGAAGAATAGTTTCTCTAGAATTAAGTAGTGAAGTTAACAAAATGGATGAGGAAGACATTGAGGGTATTGTTATAGTAACAGTAATCAGTATTTTGTCCTAGGTCCCTAATTATTATTGATAACTGTACCGAAACGTTAAAATTAAAGTATAAAAACAATAATATTTTGTTTTAATTTCGCAAAATTATTTCCAAAAACAAAAATGAATACAACGCAAGGAACATACAGAAGACACCATTAATTTATATCTTAATACCTAAATCTGTCCAGCGACTTGATTCGTATTTTCTTTTGGCTTCTTTGCACCAGTGGTATGGTTGAAATAATACCCTTCTTGGTGTGCGTCATCAATTGTTAATCTCCTTCTAATACATTACGTAGGAAGAAATGGAAAAAAAGGCAGGTCTGTGATTAATCCTAATAAAAATATCACAATAATGAACCGTTTGAATGTTTTACAAACGTTAACCCTATCAATTGGCAGCTCAAAATACTATCAAGGCGTTACTTTCGTAGCGGCAATGTGTCTTACGTCTTTTTCTACTGTTACACTGACAGTTCTTGTCAGGTGTGTACTTTGTTGCTTACGGTCAATTATTATTTACTATACTACAATATACCCTCGACTTTTGAGTTACTTTGGCATACTTTATTATTTAGTATGGTGTACGATATTATAATATTGTGTTTGTTGTATTTTTATATTATATTATCTTTTGTTTATTCGTATAGGATAATATAGAATTTCAATATTTTTATATTTTGTTGTGAATTTTTATCTTTATATTTCTTATTTCTCGCTTATACAGCCGCACAATGTTTGGCTTTTAAACACAACTTCAGTTATCATCAAACCGAGCATAGGCTGGCCCTATATCTGAGCTCTTGTGGTAGTAGACTCCGTTTCACGTAAGAAGAAGCCACTTGAAGCTGCAGTTGAATGTACGTACTTGTGTCAAAGCCAGTGTCATTTTGTGAAATTGACATTCGACTTCAAATCAGTAACGTAACGTGTTCACATTTTGTAGGTAAACACAAAATAACGATATTAAACATGTATTTATCGTATGTATAGTTTAAACAAAACATATTTGGGAATTATTTGGAGCTTTTCGAGATACAATAGACACTGATGGTATATGAAAATACTTTGATTGGAGATATTTGTTTGTAGCTCCAATGGCATGACGGTCGTTACGAGGCAACGTAGATAATAAGACCGATTTCGATTTCTGCGCAAGACAGTTGGCAAACTTCACATGGCATCTTCATATGTGAAACGAAGTCTACCCACGATAAAACTACCTCTTCCTCGATAAAACCTTGTTCACATCCTGTCAAAAACTTATTTTGGCATTTCAAATATTTTGACGTAAAAATTAATCCAAACAGATTCAGTGAAATTGATAAAAAAGGTAGAGCGTGTCGCGTGACACACGGTAGGAACTTTGGTTTCTCTTAAGCAAAAATTATGTAATACATCTGACGGTATAGATAAACGATTCGCATATTCTTTGGTGGTCGAGTAGTAAGCATACCAGACTCTCACGCGGTAGACCCTGGTTCGATTCCCCGTGCGGAAATTTTTTTTACTATTAATTTTACTTTTAAATAATTATTCTGCTTGATATTAATAACTACAACAGGTAGACGTTTGAAATATTTAGCAGAATATTCATTATTATAGGTACCCTTCATGAGGGAGTCCGACTGGCAACATCTACTTATAACAGCATCGTATATTTAAAAAGGGAAACCGTAGCATTATACAAATTGGACATTCAAGAACTGTACGTTTACCACAAGAAAATTAGTGGAAACATAAAATGGAATTGTTAAATTTTCAATTTGAAGTTATATTACAGTTTATAGAAATTTTTATTTTCTAGATTTTTTCTCAAGTGGGTCGTAGAAAAAGTATGCTGTTCGACTCGTGTGGATTGTCCATATCGCACTTGAACGATTGAGCATTCCGCCTACGGCGTCGTGCTCAAACTTTGTCCTCGTGCGATATGACCATCATATCCACACTAGTTGCACAAACTACTATTTCTATCAAAGTATGCCCTTTTACATTTGAAAACAACCTGCCAAATGTCAAATCAATTTATCCATCCATTTTAAAGTTATCGAATTAAAACATTCAAGTTTTCAAAATTTCAACACCCTGTATTTCGAAAAGTAAATGTGCTAGACCCCTTAATCGCGCAAAAAAATTATGGAAATAATAGTAAAAATTTATCCGAACAAATTCAAGTAGATCACCAGCACTGCGAATACCAGCTTTGCATAGAATTTTAATATAGCATCGGTGGTTCAGTGGTAGAATGCTTGCATTCCACGCGGGCGGCCCGGGTTCGAATCCCGGCCGGAACATATTAATCGCTGCTTCGTAAACGAGAGAGAGAGACTAAGGAGAGAGCACAAGCACGCAAGCAAGGTACATAACGAAGCAACGTAACATAACGTAGCGTAACGTAACGCGTAACGGTCAGATCTCTTGCGTCGCGACCCCTGGTCCCTCAAACATAACCTGACGTAAAGAACTAAAGTTCCAAAAGTATATTGATAAATTATTGAATTTGATAAAATCTTAAGTCCTTGTTATTACAAATCATCTTTTCAAATGCAACTCAAATTTTATCGATAAATTTTATTTCACACTCAAAACTTTTTTATTTTAAGTCAAAAATACTAGCTACGGGCTCGTTATTTTAACAATTGGTTTCTTTCCGTTTTTTCCAAATAAAAAGGTTTTCTTCGGTATATGTTTCTTGTGATGTAGGTACTCATCATTTTTTTTGTTAATGATTCTGTTATTACCTACTTCTGATAAAAAGTTTTCTTAATGTTTGATTTGTTGTCATCAATTTGATTTCTATATATTTCTTTCCTCATGCTAGTAGGAAAAATAGTGTACCTAACACGTGCGTAAGGTGAGTTAGGTAAACCACTATTACCCAAGTAGTGCGGATGCGGAAAGTGATACTTTTCCGCACGCTATTGCAGATAGCCGAAAGATGCTTTAGCGGAGACGGCCAGAAAATAATCCAAAAGTTAACATGAAGAAACATTTATTATTAAATACATATCAACAAATTGATTATTATTTGACATTCATTTGATGAGGTTCATATCAGGGCCATTGAAAAATAAGTTTTTTTTATTAAAATTCCAATAAATTTCCCTTTTTTTCATTTCATTTTCATTTGGTAAACTACGATTATACAAATATTTATTTTGAATGTTCAAATGTCAGTATACTCCCCAAAAACTTACATCATTTACCCAAGATCATTTTCATCTAAATGTCGCGTTCACTGGAATAACAATTAAAGCTACGACAAAAAATAAAATACCGTAATTAGATTTTTTTGAAACAGCAATACTACCTACCTTATTTCAAATGACTTTCGACAATTCACATATTATACAAAACTATACAAAATATTTAGAAATGAAATAAACTAATAGAATTTAATAAACTTGAATAAATATTGTGGTTTGACTTGTTGTTTTATTGAACCCTTTGATTGGATTCTAACCACAATTATTGAGATATGGATGAACTCGCGAAGTTCAAGATAGTTATGTTCTGTAACTTATTCAGCTTATTTAAATTTGTTCAACCATATTTTGTAATTTAAAAAAAAAGTAGATTGTAAAAGTTGTATTAAAAAAGTGTAAAGCTTAAATTTTATTCGATGATATAACATTAATTTAATGCAATATTTACCTGCTGAGCACTGAGAAATGCTTTTTGCATACAAAAAATTCCAACCACAAAAATCCAAATCATTTTTGTTAAAATTCGATCACGCGTAGCGTCTTAAAAAAAACTCGCGCACTTCTGCCTACAACAAACAATAAAAACACATTGGATGCTGTTGCCGACTACCACTTTTAACAGATCGTCGCGGAAGACGATCTCCACAACAATATAATAACAAACTGTAAACTGTATACGACCGCGAGATCAGAAGTCAGAGTAGATTCGAGTTAACCAGGTCACAAAAACGATGGAGAAGGGACTATGGAGACTACTGATTCTTACGAGCTCGTGCTGCACACTTTTAACACTCCTACGACCTGGTTATTAGAGGATATAGGATAGTGCTTTATTTACGGGATTCCTAAGTACTGAGAATTTTACCATTTCGGTTGATAGGAATTTCAAGGAAATTGTTAGGCAACTATTATTAATCATTTAGTGTGATGAATCATATTCAAGTGTCATTCATTCTTAACTTTGTTCTCTTCAAAGATTTTTTAACAATAAACCAGATGTCGAGATATCTACTTCCAATTTATACCGCTCAACATAAAAAGTAGATACATTTGTGAGAGCATGTTTGCAAAATGATTAATTAGTTAAGAAGTATAACAATACAATTTTTGAATGATGTGATAATAACAAAGATTCAGTGAGCACGAAAGATGCGATAACTAAATTAAATTTTCTATACATATTTATAAAATAATTGTAAGGAAAAAAGTATTTATATAATTTTTTAACGTGGTAGGTATATTTTACAAAACAAGTAAAGCTAATTACAAAAAATACAATACAACTAAACAAAATAGTAAGGTATTTACGATCGTCTGTACATTTCTATATCACGTGGTGAAAATGTATTGCCATTTGCACCCTTTATGTTCAAAATTTAAGGAATACTTTATTAGACATTTAAAAGGTAATAGTATTTTCTTCAACGAGTGAAGATTGATGGCTATTATTCACGCGGATGAAGTTTCCAAAACGAGGGAGCGCAGCGAGTGAGTTTTGGAATCATCCAAGTGAATAATAGCCATTCTACACAAGTAAAAGACTATACTTTCTCCACGACTAAAAAAAAAGGTAGAACGTGTCGCGGGACACACGGTAGGAACTTTAGTTCCTTTTAAGCAAAAGTTATGTAATACATCTGACGTTATAGATAAACAATTTGCATATTCTTTGGTG
>CAJUYG010004682.1:0-15973 GCA_910591675.1 Galerucella calmariensis
TCAATCCACTTCTTGTTGCTTTCAATCCACTTTTTCTCGCTTTCAATAATTTTTTCTCCGTGTTCAATAAATTTTTTAGCTTCTGATCTATTTTTCCTCGCTTTAAATCCACTTTTCTCCATTTTGAAGCATCTTTTCAATTTAAATCCACTTTCTATCGCTTTCAATCCACTTCTTGTTGCTTTTAATCCACTTTTTCTCGATTTCAATCATTTTTTCTCCGTCTTCAATCAATTTTTTAGCTTTCGATCCATTTTACCTCGCTTTAAATCCACTTTTCTCCGCTTTTGACGCATCTTTTCAATTTAAATCCACTTTCTATCGCTTTCAATCCACTTCCTGTCGCTTTCAATCCATTTTTTTCGCTCTCTATCCACTTTTCCTCGCTAGCGATAATTTTTTCAATAATTGCTAAATTGTATAAACCGAGTAGGTATTAAAATGATTAGTGTTTAGTTCGTTAGCAGTTTCGCTGGATCTTATTTCAGTCAGACACGCCCATGTTATGTTGCTATTATACTCCTAGATTATTTAATTTAATGAGATACTAATTTGGAACTGACTAGATGTGCGCTTGTGTCTAAATATTTTTTTCTAATTGTAATATTGCTGGAGAATAGCATTTAATGATATACGTAGTTTGTGTGATCCATTTAGTTTATATACAGGGACTACCGACAAAAACGAAACAGTTACTTAGGAAACATATACGGGGGATTTGCAGTGAAGAAGAAAAACAAACAAATATATCCAAGACTTTTATAAGGCACCATTGATTGGTCCGGCACCATCAGTCAGGACTCCCCCGCACCTCATCCTTTCTGTACTCTTGGTTGTGTCGTTTATGTGAAGAAACCAGTGTCCCTTATCAGGCTCAACAGTCTTATCACTAGGTCCTCCTTGGAGAAACCCTCCTTGGGATGCTCTAGACCTCCAGCTCCAATGAGATGATGATGACATAGACTCCATGAATTGCAAATAAGTTTCAGGCACAACCGCTTCGATGGTTATGCCTTGTGGGCAGGATAGATGACGAAAGTTGTGTGAAGAATATTCTTTTGGAGGTGAAGAAAGTAAAAAAAAACTGATAACAATCTCGGAAGACATGGATACTGTTAAAGAAGATTTGAAGCAGTTAGGAATAGAAAACTGGAATGGGATTACAAGAGATCGAATAACATGGAGAAAAATAACACAAAAAAGTAGAAGCCATGAACCTTTAAAATGTATAATAAACTCAATGTTTCCAATTATTGCTAGTTGCTGACGTGACTGTCATTATTATCAAGCTATTCTTTGGGTCCATTTGTTACAGAAGTCCAAATGCTCACGTAATTTCCAGCAGTAGATATAATATATCTTCGTTTTTGCGGTCAAACGACTGTACTGTGAAATATGTTCAGTTTTGTAGCCTTTTCATTTTCTACAGAACGTGCAGTTATGTTATTGTTAGCAAATTACTAGCATGCGTTTTCGAATTATCTAGGCATCCGGAAGAAATTTATTCACTTCATCTATTATTGACTCAACGTTCAAGGTTTTTTTCTTATCTCATTAGATTTTTATTTCAGGGACGGATTCAAAGAAAATTTTAATTTCGATTCACTAGTGGCTACATCAGATAAAATCCTATTCTAGATGTTTGATTCAAGCAAAAATTGTTTTTACGTTTCTATGCGGATTTTATACGTGACCTTTTGGTGACTTGGGGATCGGCTACCTTCTCAGTAGTTTTTGTCCGTCGAGCATTGTTCTGTATCTGGATCTGTATCTGTAGAGTAGGGAGGGTGAGTGTGGGCTCACAGTACTTAGGCCACATGTGATCCATTCTACATCCTCCCAAGGTCATCGTCCATCCTGTCCCTCCCAGGAAGGTGAACAGGTCACATCTCCTTTATATCGGCAGGTGTAGGCCAAGACTCACCGAACACACACTCTCTTATTGGCGATAACTCCAGACACTCGCATAGGACAGTTTGCCTGACAGTTTCATCTTCCTGTTCACACATCCTGCATAGGGGTGTATCCACTAGCCCCATAGAATGGAGGTGTTTCCTTAGTTGACAGTGGCCAGTCAGAAATCCTACTGTTAAACATAGGTTTTTCCTGGTCATCGCCAAATATTTCATCGGCGCCTGCTTCCTAGGGTTGCCCAGGGTGATCCTGGCAAGAGTGCATCCTTTGACTCCATCCCATCTCTCAAGGGATTGAGCAGAGGTGTAACGTTTGGCTAGTTCCGCAATTGTCGAAGTCGTTAGGCCGTAGGTGCCACTGGGCCCTAACATTTTTAGTCCAGTTATTTCCCTGGCTAAAGAATCGGCAATGCGATTACCTTTACCCCTTTCGTACCCTTTAATGCACCTAAGGATAATATTGTTATCTGCCGAGGTGTTAGCTAAATCTCGGTGGCACTCTAGTACTAGCCCCGATATATCACGTTGTCTGTTCAATTATTATGTATTATGTAATTAGTATGTATTTGCAAGAAATTCCTTTTCTGGTTAGTTCTTTTGTGGCAATTGAGATACCAGCCAGTTCTGTTTGAACCACGCTGGTATTGTTTCCCAGTCCCCTCTTAATCTTTAGGCTTAGTGCTCTGGAGTAAACTCCACATCCTGAGCTTTCCTTCATTTTTGAGTCATCTGTTTATTTGCATCATCTGACTCTGAGTTCTGTTTTATTTGTATTTTGTAGGGTTTATTAAACAGAAACCTGGGTTCAATTGCATCATTGGCTGCCCGCAGTAGAGGTAGTGCAGTAAGCGCTTCTTGCCATATGCTTAGCCTCAATTGGCTTAATTGGCTACTTGTCGAGCATTGTTATTTTAGAATTGTTTATTAAAATTCGTGTTTTAACATGACTGGATAATATGCAAAATATAGAATCCAGCCCTGTTTAGTAGAAATCCTAAGAGCATGCATAAAAGCATCAAGTTCATTCCAGACATTTTTTGTGATTATAATTCCTTTCATTAGAAATCCCGCTTGCCGCGAGGATCATTAAAATACCCACCAAGTTTCCCTTTTCAACCTGCCAAATAACAGGTTGAACTGTGCGTAGTTTACGTAAAGAGCTCATTATATGGACACTAAATAACAATGGCGTGCATAAATATTTTTTAAAAAGCCAATTAAGAAAAACCAGCATGGATAAAAAATAGCGACATCGAATAAAATTACTTTTTTCTTGAAGTTAATGATTAAATAAATCTTTTAAAATAGTGGAATTACGAGATTTGAAACTTGTGGAATATTTAAAACTCAGAAGAGATCTCGTATTTAACTGATTGTCATAGATGTTTTTCCCATATAGTTACACGTACTCTATCATTGGACATTTTTGGAAAAGAAGAGTTGACACACGTCATAGTGGCAGTCATGCATGCATGTCTTTGTCTTTGTACTTACACACGCCACCGGTGAATACTCGAGCACAACCTTACACTAACTCAAGAAAGATTTTTTATTTTTGAATTATAGAAACATATTTAAAATGTATTCCGTAATATAAATGTACCTACCTATATAACAAGACATGCGACAACCGATACTTTGATTATTCGATTATATCGGCGGCCATTTCAAATACAGACAGTCGTGACTTTGGTATACTCGCTAAACGCGTCATTTTGCATGTCTAGCAACTTTAAAGTTGGAAAAACTATAATTCAGTTCGTTGCATGGAATAAATTGTCTATTTGCACACCGGTCGTTGACTATTTGTAGGTTTTTTTAATGGTTTGTGTTTATTTCATATCGCTACTGCTTACGAAACTATTAAAACAAGCGTCCTAGAAAAACTATGGCCGATTTTAGGCGAGCACAACGGTTTAAACTGCGGTTAATACTCTTTCGACCTTGGTTTTAGCCATTTATCAAAGACCGTGCCAAAATAACTTTGAATAACCACTCATAATATTCTAGTGCTGGAAAAGCTCAATAGTGGAGGCATAGAAGAAGAAATCTCTATCTAGATGCACAGCAATTCAAAATCCTAGGGCACAACACCTAGAAGATTATTGGATAGAAGAGAGACATTTACCTTGGTTGAAGCCTTTAGATATCCTAAAATTCCTCAGGGAAATAAGAATGAAGTAGCTACTACTTTTACTCAGGAGCTGGAACTAAGTAGAAGTAAGATAGGAGGCACAATAGATCTGTTAGGTCTCAGTGAATGTCACCTCAATATACATGCATACAGTTATTTCACATGATTTTTTCAGTTATTCTTAGTGACTGCCATAATACCTATTATTAAAAAACTTTTCAGACTCCCAACAAAAAAGTATTACACGTTGTTTATTAAAAAAAGCCTCACGAAGAGTGGCTTAAATTATTACGTTTTTCTCAATAAAAAACAACCATACTCGACAAATTTCATCCTTAGTTTGGGATTATTATATTATTTAGACCCTAAATGCACTAAAAACGATTTTTAACATGCAAGTAAATTCCAGCTTGTGTCCTCTCATACCTTTAATCATCTAAATGACAGTGCATCGCCCCTATTTTACCATTCTACTCTAATCCAGCTTTTGTTCGCAAACACAGTAGTACTCAAACAAATTGTCCGTTGGCTTTGTGATAATTTGAGAATGCGTTTTGTGAAAATTACACAGCACTGGATATTTAAACTTTACATAAATACCAATAGAACAAACAGCAGGACTGTGAATTGGCACAAAACATACTCATATTTATGCCGCTGAACTAAAATATTTTGAAAATATTATTTACGAGTAGATCCTTATCATATATAATTGAGCTATACAAACTTTATTGAAGGTGAAACGACAAATTTATACTATTTGTTCGATAAAAACTAATTTCATAACAATTTCAATGCAGGAAGTCTCAAAAGGATTCACTAAATTAGAAATCAAGTAATTTGAAAAAATACACTGAAAAATTTCACGTACAGTAAATACTAATAATGTAGTTAGGTTACTCACCTCCAAGAGATTTGAATTATGAAAGTAGTCGTAGTAGTAGTATTGTCCTTTATTCACTACCTAAGGTTAGGTTAGGTTCGGGTGCCGCACGTGTTTCCTATCGGACCAGAACCTATAATTGACATTGCAATATGCTTTGCCATGCAAACACTAAATACCTGGACAGCAAGAAGACCTTCAGACCTCTGGCATAATTTACCAGGATTGGTTCATTCAAAGGCTTTTATACATCCTTCGAAGAATGTCTCCAAACAAATGTTAGACTATAGCAGGCATAACCTACGTTGTCTAACAGGCCTTTTAACATACCACTGTCATCTGAATCATCATATGCTGAAACTTGGACTGTCGGAAGATCCGACTTGCCGTCTTTGGAAGATGATGAAACAGCAGAGCATATTATTTGTGCCTGTCCTACCGCGGCTCGAATCAGGTATCTGATGTTTGGCAGCGTCTCTCTCTTGCCCTCGGACCTGGAATATTAATCACCAAATAAACTAGCGGCTTTGTTAAGAACCTGAATGTGTTTGGCGAAATCTGAATACGTGTGAGCCACAATAGATTCTTGCGAGTCGCAGTGGAGGGCCTCATAGACCTACTCACCACACGCCTAGCCTAACCTATATGTCTAGCGACGAAGAGGTCGTGTTTGCTCTGTACAGCTATAATACAGACATCAGAGATAGCATACAGGAAGCGAGAACGCTTCTCTACGAATACATACCGATTCCGATTTGTCGACAGGTTCCAATTGGTTCCAATCTCTGGTCCCAATATGTAAGCGTTGTCTGTAGCAGGCAAACGTACTCCCGTCGTATTTTTGCAGGACATGGACAGAGTAGCTAACTCAGTACCTATGGAAACTAGGGATGGAAAGATTTTTCAATGAATCGATTCTCGATTCCGAATTCGACTTCATATTTTTCGATTTCAAGAATCGATTACTCAGCGCCAGAATCGACTTTTTCGACTTTAATCGATTCCAAATTGAAAGATCAATAATTTTTATAGTTAGTAAATTTATTCATCCAATCGCAATGCCATGAAAGGATAATACAAATTTTTTCATTTATTAATAACGTGTCAAGTCAATAATATTCAACAAAAACTCTACTTTTTAGTTTTTTTAGTCACTTGACCGTAAAGTCGAAGTCGAATGTCAAGAAACGATTCTTGATCGACTTCAGAAATTGAAGGTCTACTCCTAAAAATCGAGTATTTGACGAGAAAACTCGATTCTCGAGTAGAATCGGAATCGAGTTTACCATCCCTAAATTGGAAACAGTAGGCCACTAGACTAACAATATTATGTTTGTACGTCATTCTCTGCGTCATTTCTGTAAACTGCTATTTTTTAGCTGGTTTTAAAGTAAATTCAAATTCATACTTATCAACGTCAAACAAATTATATTTTCGCTTTAAGCTAAATTTGAAGTGCCAGTTTGAAACAAGATTAGCATCTAAATGTGCCAATAAATTGGAATATTTCCAGCAAAATGTAAAGAAAAAGAGGACCATTATGCACATAATCACGTGTGTAGGTAAATTATGTAAAAACAAACCACCCATGATATTAACTGATGTAATGGTTTTGAATATTAAGTGGAAATAACAGTAATGTAACTAACTACTAAGTAAGTAGTACTTATTTGGATAGATACAGAAATAATGAGCGTAATTCTAAAATTGGTGCATTAAATAGACTAGGACCGAAGGTTTTTGAAAATTTTGTCTACGAATTAGATCCCGTATTTGTACGCTTGTGGACAGTGGACAATGAATATAAATAAAGAATGGACAGCAAAATAGGAGATACTTGGATGAAGGATAGAAATATTATAAAAATAAATAAATGGAAACGGTATTTCTATCCGACAATTGTAATAAAAAATAAAGGTATGCTTTTTCTAGCTATTAATTCCATAAATCCGCCATTTTATATTAATTTTTAATGCTGCAAAACTCCAATCAAGCGTTTAAAAGCATTACAGCTTTGTCCGTACATATAACACCATCTTGAGGATTAAAATTAATAATATCGATAATGATATCGTTAATAAGGCATCACCTTACGCTCCATCATGTGACTGACCAAGCAGTAAATAAATAACGTTAAGTCTTTGACTTCTTTGAAAGATCCATATCAGTTGACTCCATTTTCCCATCGGCTTTTTTTATTGTCTGCAAGCGACAATCAATAATGATCTGCCAGTATAATAATCTTGAAAAATGTGTACATAGTATGGAGCAATAAATTTATGGACTTCACCTTACAAAGCAAATGAGTGCAAAAATTAGAGACGTTCGTTAATTTAATATCGTCTTACACTTAATAGTTAATCTACGTAGAATAGATGGTCATACTAAAATAGTCCTTACTGCCTACAACATAATTTAAGTTGTTCTATTTATTAATTATTTTTTAAATACATTTTTGAGGATGTTCTGTCTTAAGCCTGTTTCTAATTATCAATGATTCATTAAAAGTTTAGTCAATTTTTTAGGATCCTGAATAATTGATAAATAAAGATACAGTGTGGAAACCACTTATGGAATAAAATTCTTTGTCATTATTTCAAAAATTATAAAAAATGACGAGACACGTCAACTTTTGAATTGAGTTGTCGTTATGTAAACATAAATGTAATTGTACAGGGTGATTCACGCAAGTATGCCATAGTCGGTGTTGTTTTTTTTTTTAGTTTCAATTTTTTTGATCTTTTTTGTTCCATATTGATGCAGCAACAAATAGCTACCGCGGAGGACTAGTTGTTTAAAGCGTCTTTCTATAAGTAAACGGGAGATCGCGAGTTCGAATCGCCATGTAACTAATATTCTCATCAAATTGGATGAAATGTTAGGGTTTGGGCTTGGGGAAAACCATCATCAATGTTTTTATTATAAGAAAATAAACCGCATACCAACCTATATAATGATACCAATTCGAAACCTCATTTTCAATGATCGTTATTCCGAACACATCTTATAAACAATATATAACAAATTAACTCGAGATTACATTGTCTTATGTAACTTTCGCACATATAAATCACCCAACGATCTTTGAAATCCATCAGAATGCATGGAATAACTTTAACTAAAAGAAGAAAGAAAAAAGTAAATACACGTTAAAATGCATTCCCGCACCTATACCAACGTGCATTCCATTCAACTGTGTCATTTTTTGTTTTAAAATGTTTTACAGCGTCCGAGAAGGTCGTCCAGCATATAAAGTCATTAAAATTATTTAATATTCTTTCAAACAAACAGGTTAAAGTGTTTCTGAGTAAAGTGTTAACTTCTAATCTCACCAATATTCATTGTAATAAAAGTTTTTTCAGCACCTTCTGCACTACATAAGCTTATAAAGTTACTCTGGTAGGGAGATTGCTAAAACTGACAGCAGTAAATCTCTGAGGTAGAGCGGTTTAGAGGTTGACTAATTGCACCAGTATAGTAAGTAAATCAACCAATACATGATTACATTTGGAAACTAGCAAAAGGAATAGAAATAAAAGTAGAAGGCATCGAATATTAATGGAATTGTGTAATTGTAGCTTCTTTGAACGGCTTAGAGCTGCTAAATATTAATTTAAAATCTTAAGCATCAACTGCTGGAAGAACTTCTTTTTAAAGTTGGGTTTCTTCAAGAGGAGCGATCCGTTCAAGGACATCAAAATCTCTGGCAACTTATGAATGAAATTTATAATAGTAATACTACTGGCACAGTATAG
This sequence comes from Galerucella calmariensis, assembly GCA_910591675.1. NCBI lineage: Eukaryota > Metazoa > Arthropoda > Insecta > Coleoptera > Chrysomelidae > Galerucella > Galerucella calmariensis. The sequence goes on from CAJUYG010004682.1 coordinate 8,686, forward strand.
GAACGAACCAGTATGTTATCTCGTGACGTTACACTGCCGAGCTCTCTGTGACCTACAACGTCATTCGGATGAGTATCTCATCCGGCGGCCAGTGCTGTGCTGCGATCCAACTAAAGTGCCAGTGGTGAATTTGCGAATCGAATTATTTATTACAGCTTATATTTTTACGGGTTTTCGGTATTATTTTTATAGTTTATGAGCATTTTTTTGCAATGGATACCATTAAAAAGAAGAAAACGGGTATTGTGTGTGTAGTTCGTGGATGTAACAATAAATATTATAATTGTGATGGAAAATTATACCTTTTTCCAATGGAAAGGTGAAAAACTGTTAGTATAATACTTTATTATTTGATCTTCATATTACATTTAGGAGCCTTAGTTCCATGCATTGATTTAATTTGTTGTTTTTGTTTCAAAGCTGAAGTTTGGCTCGAAGCATGCGATAGGCCTGACTTGATGCAAAAACTATAAACTCTCATAGTAGTCATCGTTTATGTGGTGCTCATTTTTAACCAGACATGATTATGCAGCCTCATAAAAGAAAACTTCTTTTAAAAAAGGTTATTCCAACAATATTCCTTTCATCAAATTCTGCAATGCCTAAAGACTTTCAGACAAATGATTTATTGGAAAAAAATTTTGTTCGCTATTTTTGTCGTTATTTAATTGAAACATGTTCGGAAATTCATACATGCAGCGTATGTGAGACGTATTCCCAAGCGTATCAGAATTTAGATGATTCGTCTTTATACTGTTACCTTAGAGCTTATGAAAATACGAATAAGGATACTTTTGGAAACTTGAATATGCCGCATGAAAATTTTGTACAATACATCTCATTATTGGAAACATTATTCCAAATGACTTTTGAGAAAGCTGCTACGGAAGATAATATTGTTGAATCATAAATATTAGTCAAACAACAGAGTTTGTACATCCGTGTGTTGATTTTCCAATAAAATACTCAATGAAACTTTTCTTCAGGGTACGACTATATTACACATTGAAATTTATCAATAAAAATTTTAAAAATCATAACAAAATGAAAATTGTAATATGGAAAAACCAATAAATATTTGGTATAAGACTATTGTTTTATTCACTCATCAGTGTACTGTTCTACAATATTTAAGAAAAAACATTTAACACGTTCAAGTCATTTTAAGACTTATGCCACCTACGCCTATGGTAAAATGAATCGTAAAGCGATCCGTTCAAGGTCATCAAAAGCTCTGGCAATTTATGAATGAGATTTATAAGAGTTATACTACTGGTACGTTCCTATACTGTGATGGTAGTATCGACCGTTAACCGACATCCTGTTAGCAAAGAAATAAAAGGAATATCAAATTGAAAGATTCTATCAATACTTCACCAACCCCTGTATGGAGTTTCAATTTACATGTTCAAAAAGTAATTTGCTATAAACAAAACAGTTTTTGTAAATCAATTTACTGGTACAAATTGTTTTTTCGGGTAATGTGAAAAATACATCAGACAAAATAGAAATTGCCACCGATTTGTCGATATTGATTAATATTTTGTCGTTTAGCAGTTGGCGTGAATTATATATAGCCGACCAAGTCCCCTTTGTTGGAAATCCAGCCAGGGCCAAACTTAATCACCAACAGTAGAGAAATAATTTTAAGGTTATTAATTTAATGTTGAAAGAACTATTTTGATGAATATATAAAAAGTGGAAGATTTTTTAACACCATATTATAGAAAAGCTAAAAAAAAGCTATGCAATACGCATATATACAGAAAAACGAAAGAAGGATGTAGAGTTTACTACAGAGCACTAAGCCTAAGGATTAAGTGGGGTATGGGAAAAATACCAGCGTGGTTCTAACAGAACTGGCTGGCGATGACCAGGAAAAACATACGTTTAACAGTAGGATTTCTGACTGGCCACTGTCCACCTCCATACTATGAGGCTAGTGGACTCACCTCTTTATGCAGGATGTGTGAACAGGAAAATGAAACTGTGAAGCATGTCTTATGCGAGTGTCCGTCAATAAGAGAGTGTGTGTTCGGTGAGTCTTGACCTACACCTGCCGATATAAAGGAAATGTCTCCTAGTGACCTGTCCACCTTCCAGGGAAGGACAGGATGGACGATGACCTAGGAGGACAACTCCTCGGGAGGATGTACAATGGGTCACATGTGGCCTAAGTGCTTTGAGCCGACAATTACCCTCCCTACTTTACAGATACAGAGTACTACATGAAAAATTTATGATGTGGCCATCTTACGAGTCCTTTTCTTTTTTAATGATTAAAAGTACCTAGCTCAAAAATTCTTGTCTAATCCCATTTTATTGAGTGAAAAATTTTCTTAATAAATATCTGCTCAGTCCGGTACTGTGTGAGCCCACCCTTCTCCATAGCTGAACATGAATCCTTAGAAAAATATTGAGTTATTACTAGAATCCACTATTACGTGATTATTTCTTGTCTGGATCTAATTATGGCACAAATGGTGATGACAAAAGTAGTTTTTTTTTTTCAATAATTATTACTGTATACTGTTATGTTATTAAGTAATGAAGGTCAAAACAAGATGTTAACATTAAGTTTTAATAAGTAACAAAAATATTAATGATGGTGTAAATGAGAAAGAAGATTGAAAACAAGAAAATACTGCTCATAGATTTCTAATTAAAAAAATTTGATGCAACAACGATTGTGATGAAAATACGAAAATTATAGCAAGAGAACAAACTTTTAAAACCAATTATGATCAAAGTTGGTCGTGTACATATTTTCTGGGCATAGCTGATTTGTTTTTGGACCGAATTCAATGATTCTTTCTGCGTTGAGTTAAGTATAGCTCTAAGGTGGTCGCATAACAAATTTCGCTGGTATTTGACCTTGAACTTCGAAGATACGCTAACGATCTCCTCAATAAACTACCCAGTAAACGTGAACTTCTCGTTTCTGCTCCGTTTCTGGCCGTTGTACTCGACAACTTTAAATGTCAAAGTACATACCTATATCATTTTTGTTTAACTTAAAAAACAAATAAGAATTAATTTGTATTAAAGAACGTTCATTTTTTTTGTTACTCAAGTATATTTTGTTTTTTAAATTCAGTTTCTCTCGGTAGTCACATATTTAATCTACAATATTTTCCGTCCCTACAACGTAAATACAGGAAAACCTTGTGATATAAAAAGGAGAGTTAACTACAAGTGAAAATGGGTCGATATCGTTGCCTTTCTATCGCCGATAAAAAAAGGAATAAAAGTACAACTCACTCAACACTTGACCATCATTTTTAGAGCGTGCCTTCTAGAGTTAATCATTCTTCTGGAAATGCCATTAATTTTGATTGCATCCGGAGTTTCCCACAGGCAGAAATTATGTAGGTAGAAAACCGATGGCTGTAAATAAACTGTAGTTACGTGTATGTATTGACTTTTGAAAGAAGGTGACCTCTATAGAGCGGATCAATTTAAAATATCTACCTGTATACGGACATATTTTTTAGTTATCTACATAAATACAATGTGGGCGTATTTTTATAAGCGCACTAATTTCAATTTTATTGATTCTAATAATAAAAGATACTTGTTTATTTGTGTAGGTATATGCCTACATCTTTTTTTAAACTGTATTGTCCGTAAATTAAGCGATCAAATGTAAAATAATACGTTACTGTAGTTTTGTACAAAAAAGTAATTGAATCGATACGAAAAAGTAGTTATTGAAGTGTAATCTACAAGGTTATTAACAATAACTAAAAGGTATTCTTATAAACATTCTTGATTTACCGAGCTTTCAATAGTAAGTGAAGATTGGTGAAGATTACTTGTGAAGTCAACATGATAAAGTGTTATTATTTTATTACCAAGTATTACGAAGCAAACCAGTGGCGGCTAGTACAATAAACGCTACACTGCTGCAGAGCTCCCAAAAGATCTTCTAATCAACTGAAATATTTATAATATATTTTGTAAGGCATTTGCATTGTCATAAAAACTGCGAGCTGAATATTGTTAACTAGTGGACCAGTGTTATGTAAGGCATAACCAAATCTAGACAAAAAAAACTGTATAGAAAGTAAAGAAAGGTGTATAGAAAGTAAAAAAGGTGTATAGAAAGTAAAAAAGGTGTATGGAAAGTAAAAAAAAGTGTATGGAAAGTAAAAAAAAGGTGTATGGAAAGTAAAAAAAGGTGTATGGAAAGTATAAAATACTTTAGTTTGGTAACAAAATCTGAAGAATAGAGATACTTCAACAGGTAAGGCGGAGAGGACGATAAAATCGATGGGATACAACTCCTTTACAATCTAAACTGTTTTTAAAAAATTGCAGAACACCTTAAAATTTTTATCACGAACCGCCACTGACGTAAACAGAGCTGTTGATACCGTATTAAATCTACTGATTAATGGTAATCAATATTGTTGTTTATAGGGGTTATAATAGTAGTTAATACATGGAAAATTGATTATTATTTGATGTATTTTTAACGATAAAAAAAAATTTGAAATGCTATTTGCTGATAGCAGAATCGATTAAACTGCGCGAATGATTCTTCCTAGGAGAAGAAGAAAGAAATATATTGAAAAGCAGTATGCAAAAGAACAAAATATGACTTGAACAACAGAGCTTGAAAGACCTGAATAACGGAATCTGATGAAAAAATATATAGATGAACGTAGTAATCATGAAAAAAAAAACAGACGTGTAAAGTCAAGCTTTGAAAAAAAACCAACTTGAAAAAAAGATATCATGTAACAATAGTTCATGGAAGAATAGAGATCAGGAAAAAGAAAATCTAGAAAAACGAAGCATAAAACAAATTTGCACAATAGTACAGGGGGTCTATTCTCAAACAGTGACATTTTTTGTCATAGACATATGATACACAATGTCGAAGACAAATACTGCTTCCCCCGAATTTTTTAGTTCGGTAACAAAATCCAATCCAAAAAGAAAATCAAATATTTCAACAGGGAAGGACGATAAAATTGATGGGAGACAACTCCTTTACAATGTAAACTGTTTTTCAAAAATTGTAGAACACCTAAAAAATTTCATCACGAACCGCCACTGACGTAAACAGAGTTGTTGATACCGCATTAAATTCACTGATTAATGGTAATCAATATTGGGGTTATAATAGTGGTTAACACATGGAAACTTAATTATTATTGAATAGAATTTGAAGTAAAGAAATTTGATGTAGATTTTTAACGATAGAAAAACTTGAAATGCTGTTTGCTGATGCTGATAGCAGAATCAATTAAAATGCGCGAATGATTCTTCCTAGGAGAAGAAGAAAGAAGTATAATGAAAAGCAGTAGGTGAAAGAACAAAATATGACACGAACAACAGAGCTTGAAAGACTTGAATAACGGAATCTGATGAAAAAATATATAGATTCGTAGTAATCATGAAAAAAAACAGACGTGTAAAGTCAAGCTTGGAAAAAAAAAAACAACTTGAAAAAAAGATAGCATGTAACAATGGTTCATAGAAGAAGAAAATCTGCGAAAACGAAACATGAACCAAATGTGCACGATAGTCTATTCTCAAACAGTGTCATTTTTTGTCATAGACATGTGATACACAGTGTCGAAGACAAATACTATTAATACCACCAAATAAATTATGCTTTACTCGAATTTGAATACCTAATTTATGTTCAGACATAAATAATTCATAAATTTTTGAAAACCGCTCGCTTTTTCCCATTCCTTTTATAGATACATAATTACCGTATTTTTCTGTCGGCTACAAACCTGTACTCTCTAATACAAATGATGAATTCTCTATTAGCCGACTTAAAATTTCAACATGGTTTTCTTAAAGTCATATCTTGAAAGTTTTGATGAGGCATTGTTTGCAGGCCGTTGACTGATGTGTTCACTTGAAAATTCCGTTTCTTTTTTTCTTTTTTTAACGAGATAAAATCATGCACACACATGAAACCATGATATGAATTACAAACTATTTGATTGGAAACGGTTCTGTAGATGAAAAAAAAAATGTGAGCCTTAAAGGATTTTTCTGTTGGGAGTAAATTAACTGGGGGAGATCAGAGTAGGCATAATATTGTGTGTAGGTACTTTATTTATTTTTTTATGTAAGTCACTGTATGGAGTCCAAATATAGGTAGGTACTTTAACGCAACTAACAAGTTATTTAAAAAATATAAAAGATCAAAAACTGTTAACATTTTCAAGCGTTCTATTGCACCTGCTCAATAAATTACAAAAAGAGAGTCTTTACACTTTCAACTCGCGTTTCCCCTACAAGACGGATTCCTTCATCAAGTGACTCATGCAATATGCAAAATGTAAAAAGTCAGGGTATTCCTATTCTATGTACGTTGTCGGTTGTCAAGCTACCTCGTTTGGACAGTCCTTTCGGGTGGTCCTGATATAATTACCTCGTAGATATGGAACATAATCACAAACCCACATCTGACAAACGTTTATCTGATTCTCATCGGGATGACCGAATTGGTTGAGCAGACGATCATATCGTGAAAGAAGCTTGTGCAGTGTAGCATATGTCCCTTTTTATATTTTTCCGTTAAAAGTAATACCAAGTAAATTTTAATATCATCAGATTTTGTGTTTAATCGATGGCATTATCAATGCACTACTAGTTTTTATACCAAATTTCTTTAATAGTAACAAAAAAATTATACAGGGTGATCATTCGAATTCCGACACATTTTATGAGCCCATAACTTGGAAACCGATTAAGATATCGAGAGGCGGTTTTGACTGAACGGCTTCAGGAATTAAGAATTTTTTTTTCACGCTGTTGCCAATTTTGTATTTTTTCCCTAGACTCCAGGAAAAAACTTGGGTTTTTTGGAGATCAATAACTTAGACATTTTAAATGAAGCACCCTGTATATTTTTGTACCGTCAGATAGGCTGAAGCTTCTACTTTTCAAAAATATATGGTTTCATAGTAATTCGAGGTGTTCTTAAGGAGCAAATTACCTTTAAAAGATAGACTGCAATTCGTTGACTACAGTAATTCCGTACATTTTTGTCAGCGCATAACTTCTGAACATCGAGAAGCTTAATATTACCACAACGCACAATCGATTAGTCAAATAACACAATTAATATCACCGATTGAACACAATGAAGCAAACAAAAATGGCGTTATGAATTTTGAGCACAGATTACAAGTGATTTTCAGCATGTTTTGACGTTTTGATTATGTTGGGTTAGGTTCTAGTCGTCACCGTTATTGTGCATGGTTGCCAAGGATGTGGTTTGTGAAAAAAGTATATATTTATGGTATGATTTTTA
>CAJUYG010004684.1:0-15970 GCA_910591675.1 Galerucella calmariensis
TATTGAATAACTCGTTTATAATTTCGAATTCACACAAAAATGATTATTGTTGAAGAATATGAATTAAATTTCCTACAATTTTGGTTAATATCAATTTTTTCCCAGGATCAATATACTCCAAACCTTAAGAGACGAGGTGAATTTTTGTTCGATAAATTACTCTTTTATTGCAAATTTTGCATAATTTTGCAAATTGTCACAAACAAATTTGTTTGGAATTAAATTGTCTACAAATTTTTCGTCGGATCGATATTTTTCCATTTATGCCCGAGAAGAGGTGGGGTACAATGTTATCATTGCATATTACGTTTATTCTCAATTTTACACGAACATTTGATATAACCAAAGCTGTTTAAAATGAAATTCCCCACATTAGTGATTCCTATGTATTTTCTAGTAGATTTGAGGTGAGTGGAATATTATAATGGGTATTAAACCGATATCCAGTACTTATTCGCAAAGACTGATTTGAACATTTTTTAAACCAAATATTCCAATGGAAACTGGTGATTACGATTAAGATTAAGGATTTGTAGAGAATTTTACTCCTAAGAACTCTATCGATAACCCTGCTTCGCGTGGAAATGACAATATACCTGATAATAGGATTATAAAATTTTACATAATACAGTTTCTATAAGATTTAACCCACCGTCCGCTTAATCGAAATATCGATCCAAAAATTGATACCTACCAAAATTGTAGATAATTTGATTTCAAGCTACTTTTTTATCACAATTTTCCATGTAAAATAGTCAATAAACGAGTTGTTATTCCAACAAAAATCCATTCAATTTTAGGGTTTGAAACGGGAAATATCGATCTTAGCAAAATAATTGATGGCTACCAAAATTGTGAAAAACTCAATTCTAAGCATATTGTGCTAACCATTTTCTGTGTGAAGCTTAAGATAAATGAGTTATTAAATGAACGAAAATTAACTCTCAAATTCGGGATGACAGATGACGCAACGAATAAAGTACTGCATATAACAAAATTTAAACTGCCAGTGATAGACCAGGGCATTTAGGAAAAATAAAGGAAATTTTGGAGCACAACAGATATCGAGATGTGGTTTTCTGCATTGTGTCCAGGAAGGTCCCAGAAAAGACGGGAAAAAATGTGGGTTAGCACTTTGTTGAAAAACGCCTTCTGGGCCGATAAATGCATTTTGCAATAATTGCATAATTACTTGCACTAATATGGGAACAAACGGCAACTCGGAGAAATCGCTCGGAAATCATTACTCGGGCATTAGAATTACCCGGAGGTGGCTCTGTGGGGGTGCGCTGGGGGTGAATTGGAGAGTAATGGCAGCGTACATGAAAATCGCTCCAAACTCGTTACTCGGGGGTTTCGGGGATGCTGGATTTAATTATAGCATTGGAATTAGCCGCCGGTGCTCAGGGGCGCCTCTGCAGGGGTATCTGGAGGGTTATTCTGGGGGAAAATTGCATAGTTCATGGGAAGCGCTCCAAACTTGTTAAACGGCATCCCCGAAAACCCCCCGAGTAACGAGTTTAGAGCGCTTCACATGGACTATGCAATTTTCCCCCAGAATGACCCTTCAGATACCCCTGCAGTTCCAATACCAGAATCGAGTTGACCATCTCCGAAAACCACCGAGTAATGATTTTTGAGCCATTTACATGGACTATGCGATTTCTCCCCAGAATAACCCCCCGGATACCCCTGCAGAGGCGCCCCTGAGCACCTCCGGGTAATTCCAATGTCAAAATCGATTTCAGCATCCCTGAAAACACCCGAGTAACTAGTTTGGAGCGATTTTCATGCACGCTGCCATTCCTTACCCAATTCACCCCCTCCAGAGCCACCACCGTGCATCCCCGGGTAATTTCCATACCCAAGAAACGATTTCCGTGCCATTTTCCGAGTTTCCAATCGTTCCCATAATAGTGCAATTGAAAATAGTAATTTTTACGTTACAAGACCGGAAAGTAGTGTTTTTCAGCTTGGTGAGACCCAAAAAACACAAATTTTCGGTTGCGTAACACTTCGATATACATTTAATTCTTCATTTTACTTTTTATAACAAGTGATTAACAAAACTAAAACTAAACAAAATAATAAGTTTGACATAAACGACAAATTAAAAATCAGCGAACTGTCATCACTCGACAATATTATGGAAACGTTGTCACCATAGTAACGAAACCAAGGTATTATAAAAGAGCGATTGGAAAAATGAAAACAAAATGGACGTCAGGGACTGGCAGAAGCTTTTTCGGGTCTCTGACGTCCATTTCCTGGTCTTGATCGACAAAACGTTATTTTCTGGACGAAAAATTGTCCAGAATGTGTATAGTTTCTGGTTGGTCTTGAAAAAATGCATTTTTTGGCCAAAAGCCGTTTTTCAAAAAACTGCTAGCCCACATTTTCCCCAGTCTTTTCTGGGACCTTCCCGAACACAATGCAGAAAACCCTATCTCGATACCTGTTTGCTCCAAAATTTAATCTATTTGGGTGATGTTGTTCTAAATGCCCTGGACTATGACCGGTCCCTACGAGTTCCGAAGGGATATTGCTACTTAAATTTTTTTCTGGATTAAATCCTAATCTGAGTGGGTTAGATACAACCAAAGGGTGAGGTGTGGAGCACTCGAAATCTTGACTCGATGTACCAAAATAATCAATGAATCATATACTGTTAATCGAGGTGTTTTCAGACTTATCCCTGTCCAAATAGCGGCCTAGGGTCTCACTCCAATGATTCTGTCGCTACAAAGTTCTAAAAATGTATCACCGTTGGTATGTATGCTGTCCTGTATATCTCAATAGAATATGTGAGAGAATATTAATCAAATTTCTATTACGTTAATTCAATACCAAAGACATTTCACGAAGTTACTGATTGTGCACTTTATGGAGTATTTCCTCACCTAATCCTGCAATATCATGAACAATGATTTTTAAGGCACCAATCAACTTTCTGTTCTACTTGTTTATACCTACCTACTGAATCAGCCACTAATGCGACTTATAATTTCATACACAAGCGGCTTGCCGAAACCGTCAGACGTGGGGTCATTGTAAAGTTATCGAATTTTAATTGTCTTATTGAGAATTGTTCATGAAATTAAGTTAATTCCGTACATTACCTTCTTAATTATCCTCTCTGGTTGTTACACTTTAAATTGTTGGAATAAAAGAGAAGGAAGCATCGATGGCTAGTGGGACAAATATTGTATGTCCATTTCCGTCGAATATGGGATATGTCGGCGAAATCTTTACCGTACCCCTTGTATTGGTTCATGAATTTATTATTCAAATATTGCCAAGCGATACATAGCTTGTCACAGTCAACTTTCGAGTTGATTTTTGGACATGATCCATTGTAGAAAATCTATGACTAATTTTCAGAAAAAACGATTAACAATAAAATATTAAATACAAAATGAACTTAAAAGTGATATAGTCCCTAAATTGGCGAGAAAAGTGGAACCATATAATATCCTTTTTGTTAATTTTTAACGAAATTTAACTACAGTATTTCCATAAAGCATAATTTAGTTTCTTAAATTTTGGTCCCTATCTGACACAACGGAAAATTTTCAATAATATTTTGAAGTTCAGTACTGCCAAAAGATTCTTTTAAGGGCCCATTCACTGTGAATCATGTCCTTGGTAGATTGTGGAATATTTCCTATATTTTTAATTCAACTTTGCCATAGCATTCCAGCTACCGTTATCAAAAACAATTACGTTTATATATATTCGGGTCCTATTTGACACTACGAGAAAATTCGACAAGTAGATAATCAATAATATTATGAAGTTGAAGACTAGTCCATTCACAGTAGATCACATCCTTGGTAAGTTGTGGAATTGAATATTTTTCGCAATTCCTAGACTAAAGTGATGACTGAGGTGTCACTTTTAGACCCAAGGGATATATAGTAACATTGATATTCATTTGTTCACCTCACAAATAATGCTTCGTACTGTTGTTCATATAGTTTTCTCGCTTTTTGTGGTATTAGTTCTTGAGTAATTTCTTCAGCAGCCCGATCTACGTTGAATTTTCCACTTTCACTGGTTTTCTCTACGTTCACAATGGCGAAGTTTTGACAGTGACTTTGTTTATCATCACCACAGAAACAAACAGCATACGATGTTTATTCAAATATAATTAGTATTAATTTTTATTCAAGAATTATCTAGAATTACTGGAATTGCAAAAAATAGCGTATACATCTCTCGATTGAAGTGACATTAATCCCTCAGGTGGATTACTTCCCTCAGGATCCGCTACGCTCCGCCCTCAGGAATCAAACACCACCCGCGAGATTGAATGGGTCACTTTAGTCGCTTGGTGTATAATATACTATTATTTACAACTGTCATGTATCGGAAACGATTTGACATTATTTTCAGTGTCATAATGGAGTATATCACCGCACTAGTGCGATAATGAGAATCAAGAAATATATTTATACCAGAATTAAATATTTATTCCATATTATATAGTTTGGGGTACAGATAATTAACTCATTTATTATATTTATTTATAGTGCACTCTCTACAATTATTTCAATTAATTTCAAATGCTGACATGCCTAGCGCTCTACTTACATTTTTATTTTGAATATTCCCTGATTTCGAAGGCCTGTCCCCAATTCATTCCAAAATTGTCCTTGTTGGTCGTTTTTTAATTCCAGCAGAAATTTCGATATAGCCTTCAGCGACAGAAATACCCTTCCAGCCACCATATCTTTTTATATCCAAAAGATCTGCCCCAGAATCAGTTAGAAGTGTAGTTGGAGATCTTCGAAAGCAATGTCCAGTATATTCTCTCCATTCTCTTGGATTGGGCACTTCCAGAAATTGGGCAATTAACTTCGATACACTACCAATAGTATTCATACCAATTGGTTGTTTTGTGCATTTTCCAGTCCGGTATTTAGAACGAACAGACTCCAGTATCATTTTAAATAAGATTCAGGGCTCTCTCCATATCTTCTTCACAGTATCTGGTGTTAGGTATTTACTTAGGTTTATATGTATATTTTATTTTGTAGTAATTACAAAAAGTCAAAATGACAAGGAAAAACTTCACATAAGAGAATGTCTAAAAACAAACTAAACTAACAAAATATAGGTCATAACAACAAGTTCTTAGACATCATAAAATCCTCTCTTGTAAATTTATAATATGAGTCTGTCTGGATTCTGGCGTAACCTAGCGCAATGTTGATGTGGGTTGTGCTATGGGTATCGCTGTGGTTACTGTTTCACTTCCAGATTGTTCTAAGAGTACATTAGTTGTTTCATTTTCACTTTTAGATTCTTCTGGGCCCAGATTCTTGAAACGAAGGATCTATGTTCTCATGAGAAAAGTGGGCGGAGTTCTCTCGAAAGTGTCTAAATCATATTCTTGAATAGATGTGACAGTTCACATCACCGATTTTCGAGAGAAGTGGTTTCTACTACTAATATTTAAGGGAACGGAGCGTTCCCGGGCGTTCGTGTAAATTATTTTGACCACAGCACACATATGTGCTGTGATTTTGACGTGGGGAAATTAAGATAACCTCAATTTGGCTGGGTTCTTGTTTGAAAAATTTACTTTGCATATTTTATTTTAATTTTTTTTAATACGAGTGGAAGTAGATTACATGGTTCAAAAATTTTGATCGACGATGGAAGGAAGGGCCGCACTTTATGGGATTGTTCTTAATAATCTTCAAGGTAAGTACATTATTTATCCATCTAAAATGAACACATAAGAATTGAAATGAGTTGAACCGATAATAGTTGTTAACAGCTTTTTACCATATCCAATGTCGATAAACTTTATCACGAAAATACTTCCACTCTTCCACTTTTTTCACAGCCAAATCGCACAAAATACAGAAGTCAAAAACACAAAAAAAAATTAATACCCGCCGAATTACAAACTTTGGTTATGTTAACAGGTTCTTCTTCTTACTTGCATTTTAATCATAGAAAAAGTATAAATATATACTTTTTCTATGATTTTCATCATAATTTTTTCTTCTTCTTTCTTTCAAATGGTGTGCTTTAGCTATAAAATATCTGGCAACATAGCATCAATCATCCGCATGACGTTTCACATCACTAGTGTTCAAGAATTAGATTTTAGAGTACCGCGTGAACGTTGGCGGATCGGAATGTTCATTTTGGTGAAGTGAACATTCCTTTTCTCTTGAACTCGAGAATCAGGGCCCTGGTATCTTGGGCACATTAGTTGTTTCATTTTCACTTTTAGATTCTTCTGGTATCTTAGCGCTCAGCTTTTCCTCTACACTAGAATCATCAAAATGTGAAAACTCAGGTACCCAATAAAATTCGGGTGGGGTAGTTTTAGGAATTACTTCAGTAGACGCAATTTGATTTACATGCCGCCTTACTATTCGATTGTTGACTTCAACTTTATAAATGAGAGAACTTTCTCGTTGTAGAATTTTACCAAATTCCCATAAACAGGTCTTTTTTTATCATAATTCTTAACTCTGACAGTTTCACTTATCTTAAATACAGGAATACTGGAATTTTGGATGATTTCGAAGGGTTCTTGGAATCTAACTAAATCTAATTTTGTTCTTATTCCCCTTCCCATTAATAACTGAGCCGGTAATTGGTTTGTAGTTGAATGAGGAGTTTTTCGATACTGCATAAGAAAATTTTTAAGTTTCAGTTCTAAATCGGTAGATTCATTTCCCATTTTTTTGAGGGCTTCCTTCATTGTTCCTACATATCTCTCCACCTGGCCATTGGATGCTGGATGGTAAGGTGCGGTAAATTTGTGAATTATTCCATTGATTTTAAGGAAATTTTCAAACTCAAAAGATGATTATCGCTTACTATGGTTACTGGTAATCCAGAACGTGCAAATACACTGCGAAGAATTGAAATAGTTTTTGAAGTCTTCAAGGTATTTGTAATATAAATTTCTGGCCACTTTGAAAACGCATCACAAATAATTAAAAAGTATGCTCCTTGGAAAGGACTGGCAAAATCAATATGTAATCGTTGCCAGGGTTCTTTCGGAGTTTCCCAGCAATGAAAAGGAATTTGAGCTGCAGACCGCTGCATAGACTGGCAATGTAGACATTTTTTTGTCATATCCTCAATATCCAAATCAATCTTGGGCCACCAAACAAATGACCTAGCCAGAGCTTTCCTTCTTACTATACCAGTATGCGCTTAGTGTAGTTCTTCTAAAATCCTTTGCCGTAATTTCTCTGGTATGACTATGCGAGATTCTTTAACAATGTTACCTTCGTTTAACGAAAATTCAAGGTCATAACAACAAGTTCTTAGACATAATATCTCGAACCAGAGATAGTAGTAGTTACACAGTGAATCGTGATTCACTTGTTCACTTGAGACCGTGGGTCCACTGTATACTCCTGACACTCGATGTTAAAAAATATATTTTCACGTATTTCGTCTGAGATTATTTAGATGAAAAATTATACAATTATCTGAGTTAGTGATAATACTAGCTAGTAGTGTAATGAATAATATACATTTGAAATTATATCTATCAAACGAAATAAAACTACCTGAATCCGGTTCTCGTCAAAAAACGTATGAACTGCTTGCCTGTGTGCTGAATCACTGAGAGAAGCAAAAGAGTATCAAACATAAAATACATATATTAAGCGATAGAAAAGAACAAATTTGTCCGTATGTTGCTACCGACTCACTGTAGTCTCCTGATCAACTGTTTCCACTCTATAATATACAAGGTGGCCTATTCGAAAAAACAAAGTTTGTGACAATTCCAGGAGAATGAAAAATCTCACAACAATGTATATACTTTCATAAGATCGGCCATATCACAAAACACAAACCAAGATGTGTACGAGATAATTCAGGCGTTTCATTATTCAAACTCACTATGTCTCTCACAAGACCATGCAAGTAGATAAAGCCGAGATTATGCGGATAAGATATTCATAAAGTCACTTTGCCTTTATACAAATTTCCATTTTCTTGTAAGCAACGTCACTAATTTTCACGGATTACTTATTACCAAAAGCGTTTGAGAATCACCTTGTATAGATAATACTTTATTCATCCATGTGCACAAACAATAGAGGAGCTAATTAAACGTTCTAATTGAAACGGGTTTGCAGTCCTAATCCCTTTTGATGTAAACTGGTGTGTTCTTAAATAGCTCTACATCGCAGGATATCATTATTGAGTTGAGATAATTGGGAACAGGTTTACTAATGAACGTCATTTGATAATAATTGTTGGATCATCTCAGAGAGCTTCATTTCGTTGTTAGTGGTGACAATGGAGTGATGATAATATTTGCAAATGGGAAACAAATAGAATATTCTGTAAACGTTAATAATTCTCAGTCCTTTCCCCTCCTTTTCCAATCATTTATTTCTCACTGTTCAAACAGTTTTTTCAATCATTTTCTAACTACATTGGTGCACATTTTTGTTCAGACAAATATTGAATGATAATGGTCTGGAAACATAGTGATGAAGGAATGTGTAATTGCAATATCAACTGAAGTAGATGTAAGGAATAATGGTTCAAATGATATCTGAAAAAAATGCCACAGAGCGGACAACAGAAAAAAGTATAACACGAAAAGGAGATTTCAGTGGAATAATTAAGATGAACCAAAATATGTTCAAGTAAGAAATATGTTTACATAATTGTTATATTCACAAGAGTCCATGAGTCGAAACAAGTTGTACTAATAATTGGAAAAAATTGAAGTTTGTGACCAGTTGAGTAACACATGTAGTTGCTGTTGGATTTCCCGACGAATAACAAAAAGCACAAATAAAGTATAGTACGGTATCTAGCGAACACTGAAGAGCTCAGAGTGTTAATATGTTAACAAAAAGCATGAATATTGTGGCAAAAATTTGTAATTTATATACATTTTTATAAAAATCGCAAAAATTCTTTTAACGATACGTCATGGTGGTCGCTGGACAGGTAGGCGAATATTGAAGATCACTAACAGTATCGTTATTTATGCTGTGTTTAATTCTCAACAACTATCAAGTGATTTTCTGATATTCTCTTGTAGGAGAGAAAACAATTGACAACGGTGTTATAAACAAATGCTTCCTCACGAATCTCGGGAGGAGTGCTGGCAATATCCTTGCCATTTACGACAGTGAAAATAACAGTTTTTTTTTGGTCAGCCTCCGATCTAATTTTTTTTATCAAGTTTAGGATGACATACTAAGCATAACATCATTAAATGCTAACAGATTCTAGTGGAGCCTAAGTCGCCAGCTTGGAAAAACGTTTTCGGCCAATATCTCAGAAACTTTGCCCAGTACAAAAGTCATTATAACCATTATTTCAGAAATTAAAATTTCGAATCTTTTACTTTCTGCAAATTTTAAGAGTTATCGGCCAAGATAGAAGATTGGGTTAACCAAACAAAGGGTGTGAAATTTCATTTCCTACAATAATGGTTTCAATGACTTTCGCCCTAGAGTGCAAAGTTTCCGAGATATCGGCCGAAAAGGTTTTTCCAAAATAGCTCCACCAGTATCTGTCAGCATTTTGTGATTTCATATTTAGTGAGGGTTTCCTAACCTCATGAAAATGTGAATCGGAAATTCATTTATTCACTGGCTGAATTTTGGCAATTCAATAAAATATACATAAGCGAGAGGTCAATCCAATTTATTGAATACTCATTCACTCAATTTATCAATCTCCCTCATTCCGATTCATTTCCAAATTCAAAAATAGTTCTAAAACTCTTATTTTGAGAATGATTGACCTGTATAGATAAGATTGTTGAGCAAGGAGTTTGCAGAGCCATAAGTGGATAAGGATCACATGCTGTTTTTCAGGGACCCAAACACTAACAACACATGATAGCCGCAGCCTGCAACGGAATGTTTGGAATAAAAAAATTTCACAGGTGGAGGTAAGCGGAAGATTGTTGGAACTATTTGATTCTTTGTTTTGCAGAAACTATGTTGTTATATACATCTACAGATCTGGCCTAGTTTTACCGACCATATGAGTTGAAATAGATGGGCATCGATTTGCTCATATAACACACCCCCATCTCTGGATTTCTTGAGCTTCGTTGCAAAAATCACAAAAATTTTAGAATAGTTATGCTATTGTTAAATTTCATCATTATTTTATCCATTATTATCATTATACCTTTGCTGAGAACTATAAAGGCGACTCATTTTTATATTCCAAACGTATTTTCTGGTTGTTTTGTGGTTAATTCGTTTTTGTAGGTGCCTATTCACACCAATGTGAGTATAGGATAATTTTCAAAAATGGAAGATAACATATCATAACATTCCTTTCTCTTTTCTTATCGTTGAGAATTTTAATGAAGAATACAATTTATGCAGTGCTATTCAAAAGTCCCCTCCTCCCCTCGTATCTTTTGAACGGCTACACTTACATTAATAAAATTTGGAAGGTGCAAATGAAGTGTTGTAAACTTCTTCACGGATGGTAACAGGTGACGTAATAGAAGTAGATGACGTCACAGTACCGCTCTGGCCAATAATTTCAAGTAGGATCTTATGGCGAGTGATATCTCGTTTGAAAGGCATTGATGATATCTCGTTTGGAAGGCATAGACATTGGCTACGTAGCCATGTTAATTTTGTTAGGGTTTAAACTAATTTTGACGGATCAATTAAATAAATACCAAAATTATTGGAATTATTTTCTTAAATTTAATTGATCAAATATCAACAATGGATTCTTATAGCGAGTGTTCGAAATGTGCTCCGTCTACTTCCTGACAGTAATACATCCCATTAGTAAACTCTTGTTGTACTCGTTCGAATGTGTCAACTGGAATTGCATTGCATTCTTCAATAATTATTTCTTTCAAACAGCCAAAGCTATCTGGTGCCGTAGTATAAACCTTGGATTCTAAGTACCCCCATAGAAAAAAATCTAATAGTGTCAGATCTGGTGACCGTGGTGGCCATTCTATAGGACCTCGCCGGCCGATCCATCTACCTCGATATTCTCCATCCAGGTAACGTCTTATTGCACCATAATAATGTGCATGAGCACCATCTTGTTGAAATGTTATTTCCAGATTGCCGAATTCATCTGGATTATCTTCCAGAATTTCAAGAATAAACGGCTCAATTGCATTTTGTAACATCTCTAGATACACTTCACCGCTCAAATTTGAATTTAAGAAGATAGGACCAACTACGTGGTTTCCCAAAATACCTGCCCAAACATTGACTTTTTCTGGAAATTGGGTATGTTGTTCACGAAAGGTGTGAGGATTTGTGTCACTCCAATACCTTACATTTCGTGTATTCACATTTCCATTGAGGAAAAAAGTACTTTCGTCACTAAAACAAATTGTTTTTGTGTAATGTGGGTTTTGACTAATTTTATTTGTCATACATTCAGAGAATTCGAGTCTTCTGTCGGGGTCGTCATCCGAAAGGTGGTGCACCATTTTTAACTTGTATGGATGAAATTTATTTTTAACCAACACTCTCTGTTCTGTACTTTTACTTACTTCACAGATAGTCGCAACTTTTGATGAAGAGGAAGAGTAGGGTTCACTACCATTTCAGCAACTATATCAATTTTTTTATCATCACTAAATGTTGGTCGACCAGATCGTTTGGCATCTTGAACACTACCTGTTCCTTCAAACTTGTAAAAAAGCTCCCTCAAATAAGTTCTCGAGATAGGGCGATCTGGGCATCTCTCATTAAATGAACGTTGCGCTTCATGGAGATTCTTTCAAGATTCACCAATTATTAAGATAGCTGCTACCTTGTCGGCTTGAGTACGTACCATTTTGCCTATGTAAACTCTTAAACGTATCGTTAAACAATTATCAAATTAAATATTTAAGCTATTTAGAAAAACTTTGCAGAGCAACAAATACTATTAAATTAAAAACGTCAATTTTTTTGACAACTTACCAGATGCGGACTGAAAAATCTTCGATATTTAAATGTGAAATGATAATTATGGTATTTGTTCAATTTATCCGTCAAAATTAGTTTAAACCAAAACAAAATTGATATGGCTATGTAGCCAATGTCAATGCCTACCAAACGAGATATCACTTGCCATGAGGTCCTATTAAAAATTATTGGCCAGAGTGGCACTGTGACGTCATCTATTACTATTACGTCACCTGTTACCATTCGTAGAGAAGTTTACAACACTTTATTTTCACCCTCCAAATTTTATTAATGTAAGTGTAGCCGTTCAAAAGATACGAGGGGGGATGGGACTTTTGAATAGCACTGTATATATTTTTAAAAGGAAAAAAAATCACAATTGACGAATACATTAGTTTAAATTTTTAATTTGAGTCTGTATTTGTTTTCGATGAGTGGATGTGTACATTTGTAATAAGTGAGAAGTGCTATCCATTCTTTCTGGTTGGAAAATAATGAAACCACTGAAAGTTTAGCTTGTTTCTGATGATAATAATTATTTTCGTCGCGCATCACGATTCTTTCCTAGTTCTGCATGTTTTTATTCAATT
Organism: Galerucella calmariensis; assembly: GCA_910591675.1. NCBI lineage: Eukaryota > Metazoa > Arthropoda > Insecta > Coleoptera > Chrysomelidae > Galerucella > Galerucella calmariensis. The sequence goes on from CAJUYG010004684.1 coordinate 12,497, forward strand.
AATTTCCATATAATATGTTTCTCACAAATTTGATATTTTAAAAAATTGAATGGAAAGAAAAAGTTGACACATTCAGTATGAGATATTTTGTTAGTACTGGAAATGATAGTATTTTTTTCCGTGATATGTGACGATCTAGATATTCTCACAGATGATTTCTAAGATAGAAACGATTGAATATTTTACAAAATCAGTGGAAGGCCAAGTTCCGTTAAGTTCATTGGTCCTATATCCTCGTAGTTGAAACCAAATAAATTACTGGGCGTTTCACAAATACATCATTTGTATGAAACATTAAGTTAGTTCATTATTATAGTTTGTAACTTGTCGTCTAACTGTTTTTATTCCTCCATCATTCAGTTTGATAGTTTTCTGAAACAAAGGAACATGAATTAGGTTGATTTTGATAGATATCATCATACTAAAAGTAAGAGTTTATTATGATATTAGGATAATAAGTGATACCTACTTTATGTGCTGAGTATAGAAAGTTTGTCCATGCGAAGCACATGAAGTATCTTCCCAATATCTTTACTACTTTTTCTTCAAACGTGCATGATTTTATTCGATATGAAACAATAGAGGCAACAAATTTTTTGATAAAGATAACAAGATTGTATTGTCAACTCATTCTACTGTATATTACCTATTTGGCATCGTTATCATGAATACTTACTTATTTCTATAAAAACAAATATTTGCAATAATCACCTGTATTCAGAACACTCTATTGAAATATAACGGGACCGTTATATTTGAACAGAGACGCTATTTTTGACAGTTCTCTCTGTTAAATGCCGTCAATATAACCAGACCTTATACCTATGATATAACAGACCCGTTCCACGCTAAATGGTATTAAGATACCAAAGTTATGTTGAATTGGATTGCTGAAGAAAATATAGTAAAACATTTTACGGACACTGGCGTTTAATTGAAGAGTTCACATGAACCGTCAAAGTAACAAGTGGTGAAGAACTTCGAAAATCGTAGCGTCATGAATTTTCCGCCCTTGGGCTGCTAAACAGTACCTCCTGTTCTATTTTTGGTGTTCATATAATTGGTTTTCCAATAAGGGAGACGTATCCATCATATTTACCAATTGAACTTAAAGATGACAAATCGATTATACTTGTAATATTATTTATTGCCGAATCATGAGTAGCTCATTAACTTAAATGCGTAGTTTCACTCTTGAATGAATTTCTTTCATTTTCCCCTCAATAATCAAAAAGTGAGCTTAGGGTAGCTCCATTCAGAATACAATATAATCAAACACCTGACTGAATAATGCATGGAGAACTCATTATGGGTTACTATATAACATGAAAAGATATTGGAACTCACGAGGTAATCCAATTCTTCAACGATCCATCAAAATTGAAGCTGTGATGTAATTATTTTATTTATTAATTTTTAATAGTCAGTGATATGGTAACGCAGTCATTGAACATTTAATTTCTTATACGAAGGTGTGTTTTTCGTTTTTGTTTTCAAGTCAATGTGAGAGTTTGTTCAACAAAAATTATGAACATTCATTAAATAGGTTGTAACGAAGTTAATTTTCCGACAATAATTATTTCTTAAGTTTCCAAATATTTTTTTTCGTTTAATATTATAATCCGTTATACCCTCTGACTTCTGTGTAGAAATAATTTGTTAGAAAATATCCATTCCGAGTTTTAGTTTAAAAATTTCAAGTTTCGACCGCGATATGATTGTAAAAATTCATGCTTCCCCACTGTCACGGAATAAGTAGCGCGCAGGTCGAACTAACCAAGAGAGGTGGAAAGCAGTCTGAATAGAAGAAGGCTTGAGAGTCAAGCCGAGGGAGTTCGATACTGGCTGGCGAAGATAAGGGTCGTAACGTTTGCCGAATTAGTTAGTTTGTTTTGATATTTTTTTTTAGTAATTTTATTGCTTATTTTTTTTAAGTTGAAGTAGTTGCTGCGAAGGTAAGACTTTATAGGAATATAATTTTAAATAAAAGGTGGTCTTTTCAATAATTGTTAGGCGAAAGTTTATTCAATATAATTGATATTTCATTTTTACAACAAGCATTCCTTATACTGATTTAGTAGTGTCATTGTATACCAAGGATATAACAAAAGCTCGTACACTTGAGTCTTAATAATATTCCTTCCGTATTTATTCCCGTTTCGGTTGAAATATTGAAGTTTTCCAGGCGTTCTGCCAGGGCTCGTTGGTATTTCAATTCGAGAACGTGAAGCCCGTTGAATCAAAATATTAAGGTTTTCCAGGCGTCCTGCCAGGGCTCGTTGATATTTCCATTCACGGATCAAACCCGTGCGTCCTCATTCCCGTTTTTAAACCCCGTTTCGGTTGAAATATCGAAGTTTTCCAGGCGTCCTGCCAGGGCTCGTTGGTATTTTAATTCGAGAACGTGAAGCCCGCTGAATCAAAATATCAAGGTTTTCCAGGCGTCCTGCCAGGGCTCATCGATATTTTCATTCACGTATCAAACCCGTCCGTCCTCATTCCCGGTTTTAAACCCCGTGTCGGTTGAAATATCGAAGTTTTCCAGGCGTCCTGCCAGGGCTCGTTGGTATTTCCATTTTCGGATCGAACCCTCCCGTACTTCCTTTTCCGATTCCTAGAAACCTTTTATTTAAATCCCCGTTCAATTTACATACCGGGTGCATCGCAAGTAATTGTATCCTTTACTAGCATCAACCTAGAATCCGTTTTTTTTTCTCCTTTCTCAATTATTAACCTGCTTATTGAAAAGACTCCTTGAAAAAAAACTCAGCTAGCTTTTACCGCTTTGCTTTTTTATTATAAAGACATTGCTTATGCTTATAAACCTCTCTCGCTTATGTCCTGCCCGCTTCGTCTCTAAAAAAAAAACGCATGGTGATTGTATAATTAGTAAATAGTTTGCTAATATTGCTTTTTTTGTTGTTTTGTAAATACCAGGGTATTGTTGCCTGCTCCGCAGGGTAGTTTTGTTGTTTTCTGCTTATGTAACGATTTGGTCAATTACCGACCCTGTAAATATTTGTGAAGGTAATAGATTGTAATTTAACCAGACCTTTGTGTTTTACTGACCTACTGTAGATTAGAAAACTCCTATGGTAGAATAGTTGTTAAGAAGCACGAATTTAGCTTTTCTGTAGTGTGGACCAGGAGACTAACCTTTATTTTAGGACTAGCACCGATTTCTTCTGGAGATGAACCTGCCGAATCAGATATAACTAGACCCCTGGAACTGACCGTACCTCCATCTGAGGTTACCTGGAACTCTTGACGCTTGAAGTCAAGGGGCCGTGGAGTTAACCACGCTAAAAATCTGGCGCCCGAGAAAGTGTAAGGTTTCAGAGGTGTCAAAAGTGACGTACTAAGTTGGCAAGAGCCAAGGAAGGAGCGAAAGTTCGTCACAAGGTACTGAATATAGCACAAGTACGTACCCAAAACGTACAGAGGACGTCTGACCAAGACGTACCGTATGTACTG
>CAJUYG010004685.1:0-15968 GCA_910591675.1 Galerucella calmariensis
AAAATTTTTCCCATATACTTAACATTGAAAAATGAAAATGGCGTAACCTTTGCCCCCGACGTTTCCGCAGGTGGAGACCGGTGTCATTCGACTCAGCTCGTCAAGCCCTTTCGAATGACACCACTTTTGACCCCATCCGTCACTTTATCTAAAGTAAAGGGACGCCCGTATTATATTTGGTGATGATGTTTTGAGGGTTTACTTACTTTTATTTCCTTAATTAGAACTGAAATCCTAAATAAATTTATAAATAAACTAATTTTAAATCCGACTCACCATTTTGTGGAATAATTATTGACAATTGACACTTTCACTATGACTTTGACAAGCAGAAGCTAGTTCACACCAGCCAATGTATGATTGATTTTGTATATTTTCATTTTTAATGACTTAAAAGTTGATATACTAGGATATTTCATGATATTTATCGACATTGAAGGATAAATAGTGAAGTGAAATGTAATTTATAGTATTTTAAACCATTTTATTCTATTTCCCTTTTGTAAAAAGTCTTGTAGTTCTCACGACCGAAGCGACTCGATGCGCGGGTCAGTTGCGCAGAAACGTTGTGCTTTATACCGCCTATACTTCAATCCGTCTCTTTTATTTTGTCTATGGCAGCTGATTTGTTTTACTCGTTGCTAAGATGACATTGACATTTCAGAGCGCCATCTATCGAATTCTACTTTTCCCAAAATTCAAAGAAAATCTCAGATCAGAATACATTTTAATTCTTGGGAAATTGGGAAATATTGAGCTTGAGCTTCTATTTGTATTAGGGGTGACATTCTGTTCACACTAGCGAGTAGTCTTGAATCGATCTTGTCGATATACACATTCCGTTCACCAAATTTGGTTGTTTGGGAGCGACAAATAGTTCTAATTTCTGATACCCATAAGGTGTCGCCTACGTATTTCCTATCTTTCCTTGTCAAAATATCAATGTAAAATCCAGGTGACGTCACTTGAAAGCGATCGCTAGTTTTTATGAACGGAATGTCACCCCAGATTTGTGAAACAAAAATTTAAATTCTATGTAAATTAGACAATAGATCACTTGCAAATATTGTGCTGGCCATGCATACAAATCATGAAAGGAAGAAAGAAGAAGAGAATAGACAGCTAATGGGTGTAATGTCGATGTCAAATGTCTAATCCATTTAGAAATTTTATTTACCGATTGTACAATTTCCACTTAATTTTGAAAATTTAAATAAATTCAAATGTCTGGAGTAACTGAAGAAGTTGAACCAAGACTTCAATACATCTTAAACGATGCAAGATTTATTTTGGATTCTTCCGAATTAAATACTGAAGGAATGAGTGACGTAAGTTGGTGAATATACAGTAGTTGGTTTATTAAATATTTGTGATATTGTTTAAATTCAAGTGGCTATGTTATCAAGGCAATTTGAACGTAGTAATTTATATTTATTCACGTATTTATCCAAATACATTGTAAGATTTATTTCTATAATCATTCATTTTCACAAAGTTCATGAAATAATAATATAAAATCAAATAAGTAATAATAAAACAAACTATCAGGTATTATTATTCCTTGGCTTAAAAAATCGGAAATTTAAGGTCAGGCAGTGTTAAAATATGGGTAATACCAGGTTATTAATTACTCTTATTACTTATCTACTTTTCCTCTTTTTTTAAGCAATGATGTTCTGCATGATGTCGCTCTGAATATTGAAAGTATCTTTATAACAATTAAGGCTTTATTGCTTTTTTACCAATTGGATAATCATTTCCACCTGTTAAGTTACTGAAATAGGTGAAAAAATGTACCAAAAGCTTAGTGAAAGCTTCAAAGAGTGTACTTTTATACCTATTGGCTGTACAAAATACTTAGTATTTAACTAGTCAGCTGAGACTATCTTCTACCATATGGATATTAGATGAACAATACAATATATGTGAAGTAGTTTCTTCACAAATATTGAGTAAAGCTAACTTATTTAGTAGGAAATGTTGAGCCAGTCACTAAAAGAACTTTGTCTTGAATAATAATTCCAATTGAGTTAACTGTATAAACCCTCACTTCGTGGAATCTACTCATCATATGGTTTTAAATGAAACTAATTGTTTCTAAATGACTCCACAATATATTTGTAAAAATGTGTAAATTGCAAGTAAATTATTGACAAATATATTGTGGAGTCATTTAGAAACAGTTAGTTTCATTTAAAACCAAATAATTCCAATGTTATATCATTAAATTATTTGATATTTTTTCAGATAATCTATACTGATGACAATCAAGCCATCATTTTAAATGGTGAAATAATTCAAGAGGATAATACATCAACATTTATTCTACAGGATGATGGAAGTGACTTAAGTCACTATATTACAAATAATGATACTGAAGGTATTTATATGATAGTAAAATTGAAGGGTTGATCACTGAGGATATTTTTGTTAAACTAATAGGTCAGCGGTACACCCTTCTCAAAATTTACAGAAAACATTCAATATTTGGATAACGGCAACTGATAACTTCGAATATTGCGATTTTAAATCTTAAGTCAATTATTGTTTATAACAAAATATACCTATGATTATTTTAGGAGAAATATTAATAACGAACATTGACCCTTCCAACATTGACCAATATCAAGACTCTCAACACATCATTCAATATGTAGATGAAGATGGCAACATTACGAATGCTGCTGATGTTGTTTACGTCAATGAAGATGGGATTCCTTTAAACGCCGATGACATCTCTTCTCATTATCAAATGGAATTAATGGAAATTGGTCAAAGCACACGTGATGAAGAACAAATTAAAGACAATAGAATTATAAATTTTGAATGTGTCTCTGACAAAAACGGAGATCATTCTTATGACAGCTCAAGTGGCGAGGGAGAAATAAATGCAGCCAAGATTATAAACTTTGAATGTGTACCTGGAGAACAAGGAGATAATTCATTTATTGCTATCAGTCCTGCTGATTGGTAAGTCGGATATACAGGGTGTTTTTAAATTCATGCGACAAAATTCAGGTGATTGCTTGTATAGTCAAATGCAGTCTTATCATGCGGGTCAAGGTTTTGCCATTTTTTGAGCTTCATTTCCTGTACTATATTGAGCTATTTTAATTTACTACTATATAATTTAAAAATATTTATTTTTTCCGCTTCAGGTACCAATATACACAAGGAAAAGATGGTTTGGGAGTGGACGATATACCATTAAATGAATACCAATATGCAGCAGTTCAAAATAACACATTATTCACCGTTCCATCGTTGAACAAAAACGAAAATGCCAACACCAAAAATAAATTTGCCTATCAACGTGACCCACCCACTGCCATCACCGGAAAAAACTTGATAACTGGCCAAATTGTAACGTTGGATAGTTACATGGACAAAATCAAAGATCGGATAAAATCGAATCGATCGAATTCAGTTAACGGGAAATGCCGGTTAAAACATAACCTAAACGCTTTTTTAAATAAGAAATTCAATTTGGGACTTACAGTAGGTGGAAAAAATCTGATAGCCAAAATAATACACGTCAGCTCTAAAGAAGTATTTAATAAAACTCAAGAACGATCAAATGAAATGTGTGGACCTGTTAAAAATATAAACGATGTAAAATCAGAAACTGAAGGTAATGTAAATGAATATTATTTAGTTTCTAAGGGCCAACTGCACCGTTTCTTCTTCTAAGTAATACTTTCATAAGCGAAACTTAATTCATTAAGTAAAACTTGGTGTAATTCAACTGCACCGTGTCTTACTTAGCTAAGTCGACTGAAGACAGGATGTGGACAGGCGGACAGGGATTTTGATTTTGGTAAAAATGTGAAATGTGACAGAATAATTATTTAAAAATGAAATTAACAATAAAAAATAACTTCTTCACGGGGAATCGAACCCGGGTCTACCGCGTGAGAGTCTGGTTTGCTTACTCGACCACCGAGCAATATGCAAATTGTTTATCTATAACGTCAGATGTATTACATAATTTTTGCTTGAAAGGAACTTAAGTTCCTACCGTGTGTCCCGCGACACGTTCTACCTTTTTTTTAAATAATGTTTGAAAATAAAAGCTTGTTATTTTGTTAAAAACCCGCTGATTTTTTATCCTATCTACTGGGTAATGCCGATAGAGCATTACCTACCTAATACAAATAAGTAACTTATTCCAGTAAATAAAGGAAAAAAGTTAACATTAATTACGCCCTATTTTCATCTTCCGCTTGGAAGTTGCATTTGGTACCTCATTAAACATGAGACAAAGTTCTGCATGAAAACGCGTGCGAGGGCGGAGAAAATGGCCCCAAAAGACCAGAAAAATAGGTTTTCAGTCAATATCTCCTAAAATATGGCAGTTAGAGATTTTTGGTTCAAATAAAAATTAAAGTTCAGTTAATTTCCTACAAAAATGGTCCTTATGATTTTTCTCGAAAATTTAACCGGTTTCGAGAAAAACGGCACCAAGCTCACCTCGAATAATGAGCTTCTGTGTTGTATGCCGGAGAGCACAGTCCGTGTATTTACACATCAGCGGGGGGACAAATTATTCAATAACTTTGTGAAAAATGCATATTTTCTCATGATTCAAAATTAATGTGAAAGAGGAATTCTGCTGCTATCATACCCTGTGAATTGAGTCACGCTTGACTCTTTTGGCCATATCGGAACACGGGTCAAACTTTCTGCTCCCCGGCAATTTTGACCTCGCCAGGAATTTGTTCCTATTTTTTTGTAATGCACTAATTTACTCAAAATTTTCTTGATTATGAGTCCTCATAAGGTCCTTTGTCATCCCTGAAATTTGTATTCGCTAATTTTTTTTAATTTTCATTTAATCTCTGTTTATTGAATCCCAAATTTTTGCTGTTTTTGGAGCGCGGGGAAATTTTGTGAACAACCATCAATTAAAAATTTATACATGATCCGATTGGTCTCTATGATACATCATTTGATAGCTAAGAATGTCTACCTTTCGATTGTGCAATTACTTTTTTTGACGAAGTCGTCCATTTTTCAATAAAATTAGAAAACGCGGGCTCAAGGAAAATACGCCATTTTTTTTTGGTGGTTTTTTTCTCCCTGCTCTTTATTTCTAACATTTTAACACCTTAACTAGTGTAACGGGGGAATTCCCACCTTTCCATCGATGTATATAAGTCATACCATTGATACCCCGGGGAAAAACCAGTATATCTAAATGTATACGCTATAATTTATTACTTCCGTTCCTCCGTCGTTCGCCGCGCGTGTGCTCTACGTGGCGCTCGTGTCGTCTGTTCATCTATTTGTGGTTCGTGTGAGTCACGCCAGTGTTCGAATTATAAATACAGCGATAATATGTTATCCCAAGAGGTAGAATTAGAGGAAACTGTAGACTCAGAAGAAGTTGTTGACGGGGTAGAGCTAGAGGGAGTTCTAGACCCAGAAGAAGTTCTTGACCAAGAATCAGATGATGACTGGCGACGAACAGATTTATGTCATAATTGCAATGTATTTTTAGATACTTTTTTCATCAATTCACGGACAATTAACCCGCGAATCTCTTGTACTTTTGTTAAAAATTTTCTATGTAATATTTTAGTCTATAATGTATTATTCTTGTATCATTATATTGGGTTCTCCCGTTGATAAATAAATAAATAAAAATATATTTTTCTATAATAAATGAAACATGGAGAACGTTTATTACTCATTATTCCAAAAACCTCAATCACTCTGGTTGCAAAAAAATTTGCAAAAATTTGCGGAGAATCTGCAAGAAATTGTTGCTGAGTATTATGGGTAAATATTCTTCACTCTTGAGGCATTTTCAGTTTTCCTTACCAAAAGCCTAATGAAATTCAGTATTTTACCACATGTGCAAAGCTGATTGTTGCTAGATTCAGGTCCACTGGTGAGGTCCATTTCGCTAGAATTAATCTTATAGTCCGTTTTCCTAATAAGTATATCTTGAGGCCTCATCTGAGAGGAAAACAAGACCCTCGGAAACATAAATATCCATCATAGTGTCTGGTTACAGGGTTTCTCATTTATGGCACCGAGGATTTTCCCAATCTGTAAAATGTGGTGGCGCCATCTATAATTGGTTTCCACAATCCAAAACATTGAAAATAATGGATTTCCAATACCCCCAGCTCAAATTTTGTACAAAACTTGCATTTTTCACAAGTTTCAAAATTTCCGGTATTTCAACCCGATTTTTTTGCAGAAAATATTAATGTTGCGAAAAAAATCATTGGGACCATTTTTGTAGAAAATGACCTGAACTTCAATTTTTATCTGAACCGAAAATCTCTAACTGCCATATTTTAGGAGATATTGGCTGAAATCCTATTTTCCTGGTCTTTTGGGGCCATTTTCTCCGCCCTCACATGCGTTTTCATGCAGCACTTTGTCCCATGTTTAATGATGTACCAAATGCAACTTCCAATCGGAAGATGAAAACAGGGCGTCGTTAATGTTAACTTTGCCTTTTTTTCCTCCTTCATTTACTGGACTAACTGACGGGTTACAATACGAAAACAAAAAAGGCCGCTTCTATTTCCATCCTAGTTCCTATCGAATCGAACGCCACCACCTTATACATTTTTTTTTAATTTCAGATCGGGGCAGTGACATCTTGAATAAATCAAGACAATCAGCCGACTCACCGAAGAAACCCGTCGATGCCAAATTGATGTGTGTCCAAACGAAGCTACTCTCAAAAAAATCGGATCAGTTTCAAAGAATTTCAAAAATTTTGTCCGATCTAATGAAAACCGAAAAAGTTAAAAATCAATTATTAAATAAAAGTATACATATTGATTTAGTCGATAAATATTGCTATAATATCAAAAATATGGTGGAAAATGTTTCGTTCATCAGTGGTTATATGGAGAAGAAAGTGATATCTACAAAAAATGAATTGGTGATGGAAGAATGGGTGTTTGTACCCGATACACTTAAAACTGATAATACAGATACCAACAGCAAGAAACAATCACAAATAAAGTAAGTAATATCTTCTGTAAGTTCCTTGTTGCATTATTTATTATTTTTTCTCTTATTTTTCGGGAATGAAACCACAATAATGTTTTTTATTTTTTTATTTCGACGTTTCGGTAGCGTTCCAGCTACCTTTGTCAAGATTAAATAATGATATAGTTATTTTCCTAACAAGTGCGGAAAGTGATACTTTCCCGCACGCGACTGCAGTTGACCCGAACGACGCGAAGCGGAGTTCGGGCAAGCGGTCAAGGGCGGGAAAGATACTTTACGCATGAGTTAGGAACATTATTTTTTCTACGACCGTATATACAAAAAAGTATATCAACCCATTTTTCAAAATTTATTTTATTTTAACATACATATAAGAAACTTAGACCAAAAAGGTATTAGCTATTAGGTATTATTATAAATATTAATTTTAGAAACACAATTTGTTGCATTATTTATTTATTTATTTTATTACAGAAGCAAACAGGTTTCCCTTATTCTATGCAACTGTGGTTACAAATTATAACTTAATACAACGCATGCATATTGCTTATGAGACAAAAACGACTGAATGTACACATAAGACTAATTCTCTAATATTAAATCTGCAATAGATATTTTAAATTGACTCAGAGTAATTCCTAGCAGTCCAGTGATTATCACTTAAGCTATTGTATAGCTGACATATTTTATCTAGCGAGTTTATTGAAGGTGTTAAGAATAAATAATTCCTAATAATTACTTAAAATTGCCGGTCCAGTGGAGTTATTTGGTGTTAACTGGTGAGTGAATGACGTTGATGAGGATGGCGTCGTTTGCAGGTCACATAAAGATGACGATGAAGGTGACGGCAACAATTTTAAGTCATTTGTAGATAAAATAATTTCATTTGATATATTTTTCTTATATCAAACCCAGGTGGTTTGATAGTTGTTTTGTGACACTACTCTAAAGAATTTACAAGGTTATATCAAAATATTTTCATTATTTTATATTTTCAGAAAATTAAAAATGCAACAAAAAGCTAGAAAACAATATGTTGATTTTATTTGATGGACTATTTATTCACCTGGTGTAAGAATAGTTATAACTTCCGAAGTAAAAAACTATCTAATAAGGTCAAAATTTGCATACTTTTACTTTCCCGCACTAGTGCGGGAAAGTGACACTTTCAAAGCTGAAATGCGTGCGGGAAAGTGGGTTAAAGCGCACGGTAGTAGAAAAAAATAATTTTTGGTCCCTATCTGACACAACCTATTTTTTTCGTTGTGTCAGATAGGGACCAAAAATTATTTTTTCATCATTTAATCTTGACAAAGGTAGCTGGAACGCTACCGAAACGTCGAAATAAAAAAATAAAAAACATTATTGTGGTTTCATTCCCGAAAAATAAGAGAAAAAATAAAGTAAGTAATTATAGTCTATATAGAAAGGACAAGGAGTAATAAATCATTCATTTAAGTAGATTTCATAGACGTACCAAAATATATTTTAAGAGGGTATACCGTAAGGTACATTTTGTATTGAACGAATGAGTTCTTCGAGGAATGGTTTGTTCAAATGTTGGATCTGATTCCAAAAGGGGCTGTTATTGTTATGGACAACGCAAGTTACCATTCACGGTTACGAGAAGCATTGCCCACAAGTCGTTGGCGTAAAGCAGAGCTTTTGGAGTGGCTTATTTTGAAAAATATTAAGTTTGCAAAAGATCCACTAAGGAAAGAACTTTACAGAATTGCAAAAATGAACAAGAATAAATACAAAACCTACATTGTAGAAGAAATGGCTTCTTCTCGTGGTATATCAGTTCTTCGACTTCCCCCTTATCATTGTGAACTTAATCCCATAGAATTAATATGGGCTCAGGTAAAGGGGGAAGTTGGAAAAAAAATACTACTTTTAAAATAAACGATGTTGTGAAATTTTTTTGAGAATGCTGTAAGTCATGTTAGTAAGGAAAATTGGACAAACTGTATCGAGCATGTTATCAAAGTAGAGGCAAATATGTTGAAAATTGACAATATTTGTGATGATTTAATCGACCCTATTATTATTAATGTCAACAACGATTCTTCCTCTTCCGAGTCGGATATAGAATAAAATGTAAGTAATAAATGTATTCCAATAATTATTTCTTTTCATTTTTTATTATATTATAATTTAAAACGTATTTTTTTCCCAAAATACACACCACTGCATTGCGTTATTGCTTATCTGCTAATCCTTTAACAATGAAGAAATCCTAAACTTTGCTACAACTGAAACAAATACGGGGTCGATCTACCTGGTTTTTAGATTTACGGAAGAAATGTAATTTAAAGTAAGAGATTTATCAAAAATTTCATGGTGCTCCCTGTAAAGGTTTTGCATACTTAATTAGGGTTTATTACTCCTCGTACTTTTTGTACATACTATATAGTTCTTGTAATGTTAATGTAACGACCCATGTTTTTAATCGCATTGATGGTAAATGTCTCCCAATGGCGTGCATACAAATTTTTCATAAATTCAAATCCAGATTTGAATATTGTGAAATAATGTTTTACATTGAATTTAATAAAGTAGATTAAAATTAACATGTGCTATTATTATGTACACTATAGAATTCTACTATCGACTCTATTCCAGACGACTTGTCGTCATAAGTGATAGTTATCGTTTTCTATACAGGGTGGTCCTTAAGTATTGGTACATAATAGTACAGTACAATCTTCATTTCAAAATATTGCGAAATCAACTAGCCTTAATAAAATGTTGATATTAAGAAAAATACAGGGTGTTGAACATGAAATTTTAATTTTCGTTAAATCGTCAACTCTCGCGAATTATCAGAAATTTCAGTATCTTCTCTTATCAAACACGCGTTTGTAACGAAGTTACTTTTTAGGTTTATTAAGGATCTTTTTCCCGGTATTATCAGAACTTTGATAGAACTTTAGTTCTTTATGTTAGGTTGGAGCGACCGGGGGTCGCGGCGCAAAAGATATGACCGTTACGTTGCTCGTTATGTGCCTGCGTTATGTGTTTACGAAGCAGTGATTCATAGGCTAGAGAAAACTGTAATGCCGCCATATATCGATGTCTCGGGTTTATATTTTACACAAAGGTTGATAATATAATAGTATAATAATCGATTGTCGATAATCGATTAAGAGATATACCTTACAGTTACGCACGTCCGTTTTAAACTAAAAAAAAATGCTGGAAAGATTTTAAATTAATCGATAGATTGAAGAAAAAGAACCGAGGACAGAATTTTGTAACGAAATAATTCAACTACAACTACAACTTAATGATAATCGATTGTTAATCGATCAAAAATAATCGATTATAGATTGATTAATAATGATCGATCGTTGATCGATTGGAAATATTCGATTATTCACCGATTATATTCAATCGGTTATTAATCGATTGTTGATGGAGGATTGATAATAATCTATTATTAATCGATTGAGCTTAATCGATTGTTGATAATCGACTATTTAATCTATTGTTGATAATCGATTATTTAATCGATCGTTGATCGATCAAAAATCATCGTTTTTTAATCAATTGATGATAATTGATAATAATCGATTATATATGGATTGTTAAATGAAATTTCATTCAGAGTAAAATAAATTCTTATATTAATATAAGAACTTCACAAACTAACAGTTTACTGATATTAGTGGAACATTAGTATAGTGACCCTAACAATTTTAGAAAATATATCCGACAACATTGCTTAATTTTTTGGAACTTTAGTTCTTTACGCCAGGTTATGTTTGAGCGACCAGGGGTCGCGACGCCAAAGATCTGACCGTTATGCGTTACGTTACGCTACGTTATGTTACGTTGCTTCGTTATGTGCCTTGCTTGCGTGCTTGTGCCTCCTTAGTCTCTCTCTCGTTTACGAAGCAGCGATTCATATGCTCCGGCCGGGATTCGAACCCTGGCCGCCCGCGTGGAATGCGAGCATTCTACCACTGAACCACCGATGCTATATTAAAATTCTATGCAAAGCTGGTATTCGCAGTGCTGGTGATCTACTTGAATTTGTTCGGATTAATTTTTACTATTATTTCCATATTTTTTTGCGCGATTAAGGGGTCTAGCTACTTTTCGAAATACAGGGTGTTGAAATTTTGAAAACGTACAGTTCTTGAATGTCCAATTTGTATAATGCTACGGTTTCCTTTTTTAAATATACGATGCTGTTATAAGTAGATGTTGCCAGTCGGACTCCCTCATGAAGGGTACCGTACCATTACCTATAATAATGAATATTCTGCTAAATATTTCAAACGTCTACCTGTTGTCGTTATTAATATCAAGCAGAATGATTATTTAAAAATAAAATTAACAATAAAAAAAAATTCCTCGCGGGGAATGGGGAATCGAACCCGGGTCTACCGCGTGAGAGTCTGGTATGCTTACTACTCAACCACCAAAGAATATGCAAATTGTTTATCTATAACGTCAGATGTATTACATAACTTTTGCTTAAAAGGAACTAAAGTTCCTACCGTGTGTCCCGCGACACGTTCTACCTTTTTTATATTTTTCTTGTTTCAGGTATCCAAATATAATTGGTATAACCGTTGTAACGACACATAAAAGGGACAAAGATTACGTGAAGATCCTCCTCGATTCAAGTATCAGTCTAGATAACCTCCAGTGTCGCCATTGTGGGAAACTATTTCAAACAATAAATAATATGAGAATGCATATCAACAGCGAACATATTATATGCGACATCTGTGATAAGACGTTTGAAACTAGAGAGGTATGTTTGTAATAAAATAGTTTTTACTTCTTTTATCGAAAGGTTAGATTGTTCCATTAACAACATTTCCAAAATAAGCGAAAAAAAGGCGCTATCCCAATAAAAACCGTTCCTGGAACGTGCACTTCACTGGATTCCATTTCTAGTAGACTATCATATCTTTGGAATGTCATAAAATAAAATATTTTATTTCACATTTTACCAGAGGTGTGATCTACTTTGAATGGACCTCAATAAAATTTTTAAATAATCAGTTGTCTGACTTTCTTGATGAACTACCACTAAATGAACTAGGAAAAATATGGTAACAACAGGATGGAGCACCATGTCACTGTAACAGAAATATTCGGGATTTTCTCCGCGACACTTTTAACGGTAAAGTGTAAAGTGATCGGGAGGTACATGGAGTTTCTTTGGCCTCCCAAGGTCTCCAGACATTACCCTTCTAGACTTTTTTTTGTGGGGCTACTTAAAAGAAAAGGTGTACCTTCAGAGGCCATTTCAAGATGTTGATCATCTTGAAAGAATCATTAGATGAGAAACATGTGAAGCTTTAACTCCAGATGTGATTAGAAATGTCATAAAGGAATTTAATCAAGGAACAATCACCTGTTTAGAAAAGGACGGTGGATACGTTGAAGTTCCGTAGTATTTAAGTAATTTTACATGTTCCCAATAAAATTTATTAGTTGCGTATTATTCATTGTTGATAAGGAGGTTATCAATTTTTTATCATGTCTTATTCCTTTATTCAATAAATAATCTAATTAATAATATCTCGTAATTTTTATCTGGGAAAATCACTAATCTACAAGTGTGCATAATTTTTTGCTACTTAATAACAATTTCAATGAACATTTTGCTCTCCACTACAGTTTGAACGTATTTTACTCTCACTCCAAATCATAATTTTGATTTTCCCTGTATTCCAGCCAATGTTTTAAAAATTTTGTACTTGATTATGGATCTACAAGTCATGCAGAGCTTTTTATCAAGTATATTTTTTTTGTGAAATGTAAGATAAACTTTTTCTCCATTTGTATAAAAGTTTTTTTCCATTTGTATAAAACTTTTTGGGACACACTGTATTTTCATTTTTTAAGTATTGATCATTTTTTTCGTATCATTTTCAACCAATCGGAATGGTCAATTCAGTTAAGTTACCTCGTATAATTTCGATAATACCTGATTATACATATGGTAGTTCTGCCAATCAAACATCCTGCATAATCACAAATCGTGTCAGTTTGACAGAATAATTCTCCCGCTTCGCGGTCGGATTATTTAAACTGTCAAACTTGTAATGAATGTATCCTTCTATGGATACTTGGTAGATTATAGATGTGGAAGGGCCTCTGAATAGGTGGTGTTGCTGGTCACTCGGTGGGTCATCTTACAGGAATAAAACAACTACCTGTAGCACTTGGACACGTTCTGTTTATTACTTTAACTTACCATTATACATTGAACTACTTATTACTAACACTAATATTAATAGTAATGGTAATCATAATTATAATGAGAATCGATAATTAGAATGCCCCTTAAAACACTATCGTTAGCATATTTATACGACGAGTCAAATTCATCATAAGTAAATATAAATAATACTATTTATGTTTATTTAACGCTCTGAACTTGACTTCGTACGTGCAACCTTCCTAATTCTTATTTATATAACGATTCATGATTTATTGGAATTAGCTTCAAGGGAATTTATGTCTTTTGATTAAATATTATTAAAACTTACTGTTTTGACCAAAAGGCATCACAAACTGACACTCTTTGTATTTATGCAACAAGCTATCGATGTATAACCTGATTATTTTGAAGTACTTATAGTATTACTACTGAGAAAAACGAATAGAACTTATACAGTCGACGGAACAGCTTTGTAACTGTCACGAGTATTAAAAGGGCAATTAACAATATCGAACATTAACATTAAATTATCTCGATTGTTGATGGCCCTCATTAATACACTTGTTGGTTAAATAACTATTTATCTTTGACAGGCTTTATTGCGTCATAAACGACTACATCCAAAAAATAGTAACGAAGAAGATTTGAAACATTGCAGTGTGGATTATTGTGGAAAATACTTTTTGACCGATTCATCATATCAACAGCATTTATTGAATCATAAGTTGAATCCCAACAGGTAAGAGAATGAAGATCATTAAAAAAACTGAACTAAAATATAAAAATCCAAACTGGATGGTTTTGAGTATTTTGAAATTTAAAGGAAAAAAGTAGTTTAGATAATATAATGACTAATTTTTGGTTGAACAAGATATTGCTCGATTTTATAAAATTGTCTTAATCGCACTATACCTTGTCTTTAAACTAAGAAGACCGATTTGAATTTAAGTTGGCATTTCTGTTGCCTAGTGATTGGTCAAATTGTCGCCCGTTCCACACAGCTCTGACAACTGTCAACGACATTTGTCAGTTTTTTGTTTATTTTTATGAAAATTCCACACATGTGATTTTTAACCAATCAGAACGTGTATTTCTGACAGATCACTATCTCAACGGATGAATTATACTGGAAATTTTTTTGACGTTTATAATGACAGAATATTTTTTTTTACAATCTAATTTTTATTTGTTCACATGATCATTTTGATTCATTTCAACTACAAGCAAGTACTTGATGAAGACGAAAATTGATGTTGTTGGAAATAAACACATTTGGTGTGGAATTTTCTTACCGAATACCACACGAGGTCAAAATAAATCCGGACAAATAATTTGACCTCTAGTGGTATTACTAGTGAAAACATCACAAAACAGACCCCCTTGAAGTGTGAGCGGAATAGATGCCAATGGTTCTATGTTTTTGGTTTAGCGAACTACGGTGAGAGGCGCTGAAGACATTGACAAATGACACTTGATAGGATGGTTCAGGAGGAAAGCAGCGCCATCTGTTGAATGTTTTATTTATTTATTTAATTATTTATAGGATTCTTTTGTACTTTTCTGAGCCTTGGTAATTTTCACTCTTGCCTGAAATTTTTTGTAGGATCACAGTTCCATTTTTTTACTAACAGGGGTAGTTTCACTAAACCAAAACTAGTGGGTGAAATAAGCCTAGTCCCAAATTTGTATGCAAATCGATGCTGGACGAAAAATACCGAGGTTTTTCCATTTTTTGAGCTCCATTTTTTCACCTATTAGAAACCATAATCACATTTCAGAAACTTTCATTCCTCGAGATCTGTCTAATGGACGATTTATCATCAAAACTAATTTTAACATGATAAATTAACTCCAATGTTAAAATGTCATATACCTGGAAATGTTATTGTCACTTTGACATCGATAAAAAAGGTGCAACCTTTTTTTATCGGATAAAAACTTCTCTTCCTCAATATATAGTAAGCGGACGTCACTTTTACACAATGACAATGAGTCGCAAGTTTGGTTACTTATAATTTCACAGCAATTAAGTGTTGGCAAAACTGCAAAAACTGTCAATTAGTCTGTCAGATTTTTGAATTTTAAACATATAGTGCTTTTATTGTTCATCCATATATTCCGTCGTTAATTTATCTTGCCAAAAAACACTAGAGCTTTTCTTTTATCAGATAAATTTCTCTTTAACTCAAAAGTTTTGCCAATCACTAAATTTGCTCGAAAAACTGACATTAGATAAAATTAGTGATTGGCAAAACTGTTTCGTTGCAAAGTAGACCAGGGTCGATAATTTTTGAAACAAAAAAAATAATAGTAGGATGAAACCCATTAGAGGAGGAGGGGAATATGATACAATCGAAGAAAAAAATAAATTACGGGCGATCCGAGTTCGGGAAGTGGGAAGGGGTGAGTTTTTAAGGGTAAAAAATGGTTTATCTTGATTTCTGGCAAAACTACAAGTCCTACGGAAAAAAGTTGAATGGCAAAGTTGTGAGTAATAAAAAGCTCTACAACTTTTGTATTCACAATTTTTACACATAACCTCAAAATTTATGTGAAAAACTCAAATAACCAAGTTTTTAGTTTTTTATTTTTATCTTTTTCAAAAAAAATATTTTTTTTACGAAATTTTGTGAAAACTTACCTTATTATGTCCCAAATACACTGTAATTTATTTGATTTGAAATATAATCTTTTTTCACCCTATTTTGACTTAATATCAAAAAAGCACCATAATTTTAAATCGAAAATTCTCGCGTGAAAATATCAGCTTTTTTCAAAAAGTCGGTGGGCTTTTTGTTCG
>CAJUYG010004686.1:0-15964 GCA_910591675.1 Galerucella calmariensis
ACTTGTAGGTCCAGAGGGGTCAGACCAGTAATTAGTTCCATTGCTGCAGTTGGTGTTGTTCTCATGGCTCCTGTGATGTTTAAACAAGCCATTCGCATACGTTAACATGGGTCTTATTATTTCAGTGTAGATCCAGGTGACCACACGGGGCGACAGACCCCATGTGCGTCCCACTGTCCTCCGACACTGCTCATATCCCACAAATGCTCTTTTTGCTCTGCTGCGATGAAATTATTCACAATCTCATTTTCTATAACTTTCATGCCCTCTACTTTTATTTTCTGAAACTATTAAATTTTGATAAATTTTTTCATTAATTTTGAATAGAACTTGCGTACACCTTATGCCAAGGCTTTTACAATTTTTGTAACTCCATCGCTAGTACTATATTTAGCGCAACATGTATATTACACGCTAAAATTAATACTTCTGTGTATTTCAAATGAACATTAAAAAAAATTTTATTTGTATAACTGACAAATGTAAAAGATAATAGTTATTTATGTACCAAGGCGGTAAAGTGATTCTTTATCGGACGAGTCTGATAAATACACTTTACTGACGTGGTGCTTACAAAATTTTATCGCCAACTGCTCAGAATTCAGAATATAAAAAACTGAGCTATATTCCATTGCATTTTATTATGACAAATTAAACAGCACATATAGAACAAATCTACTTAATATTTGTTATATTTGAATTGAAGGTACACCCTGAAGAATTATAAAAGATAATTCCTTAAGTCAAAGGATTTTCAACAATAATTTTTTATAAATAAATCGCAAGAAGCCGTAATAGGGAGAAGCGTAACACTGATAGATGATGATTTTCGAGTAAGGTAAAAGTCAAAATACTTTACCTGCCGCATATGTCACTTTACCTGCCGCAAATGCGGCAGATAAAGTGAAGGAAGGTAAACTGTTTGTTTACTTCCGGAAATCAATCTGATAATTGACGGCTTTACTACGGTTGGCGACAAAAATAATTATTTTGACAAGTCATTGGTATTAATATATTTTTCATCTATTATATGGTTTCTTGGAGACCTTCCTGGACAACCAGCATCTAGTAATTAGCTTCGTTTTCTCAAATACTCCGCTTTCAAACTACACTGATAACGCACCAACAAACCTGACAAACAAACACCTTGTCTGATTGATGATCATCAGCTCTAACGAACTGTCATTCGTGACATCTGTCATCTGCGCCTTTTGCTATTTAAAAAAACGTTCGCGAGTTTGATACAATCGAAACAACCAATATGTCAGTTTACGTGAAGTTGTGATAAAAGCTGTGAAGTCAAAAATGTTGATGCTGAGTGTGGCCACTTGTATGTTGTGTGGTCACCACATTTTTTTATCTATGGTCACCACTCTGTATAGGCATACAAATCAAATATGAATTTATCTCTGTATATTTAACTATTACATAAAATCCCATGGAATTTGTTTATTTTGAAGAAAAACTTCACATTATTTTATGTAGGGTGATAATTGTAATGGAAAATGTTTTTCGTTTACATTATTACTTCATATCTTTTGAAAAATGTTTACGTCCAAACGTTAAAATGGTTTTTTTTCACTTTACAAATAAATCATCAAAATTAGTTATTATATCTTATATAAATTTGATAAAATATATTCATAACAAAATTAAAAAGCTTCAAAATATTATATTAGTCTAAAATTATATACAGTGTGGAAACCACTTATGGAATAAAATTCTTCATGTCATTATTATAGAAAATTATAAGAAATGCCGAGACACGTCAACTTTTGAATTAAGTTGTGCGTTATGTAAACATAAATATAAATGTACAGGGTGATTCACGCAAGTATGCCATAGTCGGTGTTGTTTTTTTTTCAATGAAACACCTTGTATATTTGCATATTTTTGAAATCCTCTTAATGAACCGATTTCAACAAACTAAATAATGTATGGTCAATTATGAATTATACAGGGTGAAATTTTTATTTTTACAGTTATTAAACACATACATAAAATACCTGATGTATTTGATGTTCTCCACCTAGTTGTTGGCAATAGCACAGTCTCCTATAAAACTCCTCCTTAACTTTGTTTGAAGTTTGAGGTAAAATATTCCGTACTTCTGTAGTTATCCTGTCTTTGAGGTCTACAATGCTAGTTGGTTGTGTTGCATCTACTTTGTTCTTGAGATAACCCCACAGAAAAAAATCTAACGGCGTAAGGTCTGGCGATCTAGCTGGCCACTCAACAGTACCTCTTCGTCCAATCTATTTATTGGGGAAGATTTTATCTAAATAAGTTCTCACCATTAAAGCATAATGGGGTGTTGCCCCGTTTTGTTGGAACCAAACATTTTCATTCTATTGCTTTGGGATATAAGTTTTCCAACGCAGGAATAACTTCATTTCTAAGCATACTTAAATATTTTTCAGATGTCAAATTTCCATCTATAAATATAGGACCAATAATATGGTCGCCTATGATACCGGCCCAAACGTTCACCTTTTGAGGTTACTGAGTATGTGTCTCACGCATCCAATTAGGATTCTCTGCTGACCAATATCTACAGTTCAGTCAGTTCATCTCATCATTCAATGTGAATGTTGATTCGTCAGAAAAAAGAATGGTACCAAGAGCTATCTCATTTCTGTTCAGCTTATTCATCAATCTTTCGCAGAAATCCATTCTACAATCTGGATCGTCTTCTGTTAACTCCTGCACAAAAGTTAATTTGTAGGGATGAAGTTTTTTTTATGAAGATATCTTAGAACAGTTGTATGACTAACATTATTTTCACGGGCAATTTGACGTGTACTTGAAGTTGGATTATCTTCGACACTTAACAAAATATTCATTTTCACATCATCTTCAACGAAGTGTGGTTTTCTTTTCAATGGTTTGACATGTCCAAATTCTCTGAATTGTGCATGAATTTCAGACACAGTACTTTGTGAAATATTAGGCAATTCGGGATACCTGTGATTAAATAAGTTTCCCACTTCAACTTGACTTCTGCAGTTATCCCCGTACCCGATCATCATTAAAATCTCAATTCGGTGAGTCTCAGTTAAATATTTCATTGTTATGTCGACAAGGAAAGAGTGTTTGACAAAGATTTCACTTTTTCAGTATAGTCTGTCAACACATCAACAACTGACAGAATAGAAAGCAATCCACATTATTTACCGATTGAAAACAATCCACATTATTTACCGATTTTGTCTAATTATTGGCGTTTTTAGTCAATTTTTTAGGTATTTATGATAAAATTCATGGGTGTAGCAGGTTTTGTTCAATATACAAATACGTCTAATAATTATTTAGTTTAGATTTTTGATAAATCCATATTTAGCTAATTTAAAAAAGTACCAATATTTCAAGTGTGATAAATTATTAATTTTAAAATTTCACCCTGTATAATTTATAATTGACCATACATTATTTAGTTTGTTGGAATCGGTTCATTAGGAGAATTTCAAACATTTGCAAATATACAGGGTGTTTCATCAAAAAAAACAACACCGACAATGGCATACTTGCGTGAATCACCCTGTACATTCAAATTTATGTTTACATAACGCACAACTCAATTCAAAAGTTGACGTGTCTCGGCATTTTTTATAATCTTTTTAAATAATGACATAGAGATTTTTATTCCATAAGTATGTATGTAAAGTTTAATGAGAATTTTATTTCTGAAATTTCCATGTGAAATCACCTAGGGCGAGTTGTATCAAACACCTAAACTCGGTTTAATGATGACTGATGTTTAGACTGATGTAATTGTTGATAATAAATTCATGAATCAGCCACAGTCTAAACATCAGTTATCTTTAAACCGAGTTTAGGTGTTTGGTACAACTCGCCCTTAATGTGTTATAAACATTGACCTGACCTCACTGAAATGATCGCGTTTCGCGCAAAAATAAGACGCCTGCGAAGCATTCTGTTACTTCGTGTCCCATGTCAATTATTTTCTACTGACAATAGAGAGATATCAAAATCTGAAGAAAAATAATGACAATTGGCTTGAAAATTGCCACTGGAAGTTCAAAAAACTTGAATAAACGTGAATAGCTTGACGTCAGCTGTTCGTACCTTAGCAGTTTCACGCTAAACACAATTCAGGATTCCAACAAAACAATTATTCTGTCCATAACACATCTTCAATAGAAAAGGGGCTCACTGAGAACAGCATAGAACAATTATTTGTGTATTTAGAGCATAAAATAATAGATTGTCGCTTGAGAAACTTGAGCAATGTAATAGAACGTTCCCCTGGGATCATTCCTCTATTTTTCTTTACTGCTGTTCTCCTTAGATCATAATTACATATTCTGGAATATCAAGGAGGGGGCATAAAACAGAGAACACATCGATTTCAAATCTCTTGACCAATTATAAACTGACTTTGACAGACTTTGCAGAACAATGTCAATTTAATATATATGTATAGGGTGAATCACGACCAACGGGATGGAGGTTTATAGCGAAACGGTGAAAGTTTCAAAATGTTTGTCCCCTCAGTAGTTCGTATATTCATATCGGCTACATTTTAAAATTATTTTGAAATATACAGGATGTTCCAATAAAGTGTGGCGTATCAAAGTTATACTTTTTCTTAGGGGACACCCTATATTTTATTGCATTTTTTTATTTTCCCTAAAAAATAAAGTACTCCTTCATAATGGTTCCCTATACTTAAATACAGAGGGTTCCGAGTTATGCTGACTTTTTTTAAAATGTGAACATATCGAAGAAAATTAATAACTCATTGATATAACAAATTCTAGCAAATTTTCTCTTACATCTCAATAGTTGGACATTTGCTGAATGTATTTCACGATTGATTATCAAATATCTATTCACAGGGTGTTCAGAATTTTCACTTTAATTATTAGTTCCTTTAATGGGTAATATCGAGCTTATTGTCCCTCTATAGAAAGTACACACTTTCCTCTCTCAAATCAGGGAGGAAACTCATACTTTTTCTCCCTAGGGAGGAAAAGTACTTTCCTCCCTAGGGAGGAAGTAAGTTGCAAACGATGAAACTTGTGAATTCATTATATTCATATTGTTTCCATAATTTCTAGAACATCCTGTATATCCTGTTTTTTGGTAAAAATCAAACATTAATGTTACTTCAACGTAGTTCTTCAATACAAATTTCAACTTCAGGAATCTTAGTTATACGTTTTTTGGGTTCAGAATAAGAAAAGCATAGTATGCTCTGGCTCACTGACAGTAAACACGGCGATTGACTTTTAAGGTGCAAAGTCGCTACATTCATTAAACTTAGTTGAATTTTTGAAAAATGGAGAGCGATTCAAGTGATTTTGAATTTCCAAATACACCACCTAATATTAAGGAACAAGCTAACATAACGTCATTAACCTTACTACCACAAAAATCTAAAGACAGGTATGAAAAACAATATGCACAATATAAGCAATGGGCTGAAGACAACAAGATACATAAATATTCAGAGAATGTTTTACTGGCATATTTTTCACTACAAGGAAAATCATTAAAAGCTTTAACACTTTGGTCTAAATATTCAATGCTACGCACAATGATACAAATGAAGGACAATGTCGATATTAAATATCCAAAGTTGATTGCATTTCTAAAACGTCAAAATGCCGGATACAAACCAAATAAAGCTAAAACTTTTACAAGAGAAGAAATAAATACATTCTCAATGGAAGCCCCCGATGATGTTTTTTTATTAATGAAGGTAAGAAATGAAATCCCATGCAAATAATTTAATTTTTGATATAAAATATTCATAGCTAGTCCTTGTTATTGGAATTTCTGGAGCATGTCGATGTGATGAGCTTATTAAAATGACTATGGATGATATTGAAGAGAAAGACAATCTTTTAGTCATAAATATCCACACGTCAAAAACGTATAAACAACGAACTTTCGTTATCAATACTACAAAAGGTAACGGCCCAAATCTTGTTCAAATCGTTAACAAGTATATCTGTCTACGTCCTAAAACTGGGTATAAACAATTGTTGGTATGATTTAAAGCAGGCAAATGTATAAATCAAGTGGTTGGCAAAAATAGTATATCCAAAGTACCACAAAAAATTGCATAATTTCTCAATCTTCCAAATGCCAAACATTACACAGGGCACAGTTTTAGAAGAACTTCAGCAACTCTATTAGTAAACGCTGGTGGGGATATTTTAGCTCTAAAACAGCATGGCGGTTGGAAATCAACCAATATCGCAGAAGGTTATGTAGAACAATCTTACACAAAAAAAAGAAAAATTTCTGAACAAATTATGGGAAATAATGTGGAACCCGAACTTGATCAAAATCAGCCAAGCACATCCAGAAGTTACCACCATTACAATGTGCTAAGCGAAAATATTTAAAATACTAAAGCTCCTGTTCAAACCCTATCTTCTTCCAATAGTTTTCATATAAGTGCTGCTCAAAACTGCACATTCAATATTAACATAAATAATTCTAAAATATAGTTAAACAATACTATGTACTTAATTCTATAACATATATTGATAAATTTGTTTAATAAATAATTCTTGTGTTCTTAATTATATTCGTTACCTATTTGTGTCGTAAATAAATTTTCAAAAAAGTGGGTAGGAGGAAAAATCATATGTATCACATGGGAGTAAAGTGCCTTATCCTCCGTTGGATGTTTACAGTAAACTACATCCTGCGGGAGGAAAAGTGGCACGTTCCTCCCTAATAATACAAATAGCTATACTTGCCCATTACTTCGTTACTACATATTTAAAATGTTGACGAAAGTAATCTACAAATAGCTATTTGCAAACATAACCTCATCAAAGCGAAATTCCATCTCCTTTCTCGATCCCTACTTCTTTATTTCCTGCTGTATATCCTGGCGACTGTTTGATGGACGGTAAAAGCGCGAGAATATTACTCGAGAATGTCGTCTATTTGAAAATTATGAAAATGAAGCTCAGGACGTATTTAACAATCTAGCTTATGGAAATTCTTCAAACGATTTCCACATAGTTGAAGCTTGTCAAATTTCCGAGAAACTGTTTTAACAACTTCAAAGAGATTACCAAGAATTTTTTTATTATAAAGTATCAACACAAATGAAAAGTGAATATTTATACATAATTTATTTACAAAAAAGCTTAGACATAATTTCAGTTCACATATTTTGTTTTTTCCTGCGAAAATATCTAATAATTATTCCACATGAAGTTTATAACTCTGCCAACTGTACGGCGCATGCATACTTTAACCAATATAATCTTGGAATACACATCGCTATATTTAACGCTTAGTTCTTATTTATTGTCAAAAGTATACAAATTAAGTATATTATGATATTATTCCTGGAATAATATTTTCATCTCCCAGTCATCTCAAACTTGGGAGACTACCAAGTAGTAATAAAAAGATAGAACGTGTCGCGGGACACACGGTAGGAACTTTAGTTCCTTTTAAGCAAAAATTATGTAATACATTTGACGTTATAGATAAACAATTTGCATATTCCTCAGTGGTCGAGTAGACCCACGCGGTAGACCCGGGTTCAATTCCCGTTATTAATTTTATTTTTTAATAATTATTCTGCTTGATATCAATAACGACAACAGGTAGACGTTTGAAATATTTAGCAGAATATTCATTATTATAGATAATGGTACGGTACCCTTCATGAGGGAGTCCGTTTGGCAGCATCTACTTATAACAGCATCGTATATTTAAAATGGGAAACCGTAGCATTATAGAAATTGGACATTCAAGAACTGTACGTTTACCACAAAAAAATTAGTGAAAACATAAAATTGAATTGTAAAATTTTCAATTTGAAGTTATAATAGAGTCTATAGAAATTTTTATTTTCTAGATAAAGTGGGTCGTAGAAAAAATATGCTGTTCGACTCGTCTGGATTGTCCATATCGCACTTGAACGATTGAGCACTCCGCCTACGGCGTCGTGCTCAAACTTCGTCCTCGTGCGATATGGCCATCATATCCACACTAGTTGCACAAACTACTATTTCTATCAAAATATGCTCTTTTACATTTAAAAACAACCTGCAAAATGTCAAATCAATTTATCCATGCATTTTAAGGTTATCTAATTAAAACATTCAAGTTTTCAAAATTTCAACACCCTGTATTTCGAAAAGTAAATGTGCTAGACTGTCAGTTTTCGATATATCATGAACGTACTCGTTATGTCATCAGTCATTTTTGGTTGACCGCGAATTTTAAACTAATGGCATCTTTATTCAAATAATATTATTTTGATAGGTAATTTCAAGCAGCAAATATGTTAAAGAAAATCTCCTGGGTATACAAAATTATGTTGCACAAGTTTTTCTTGAACTACTATCCCTGAATGATTTTGGTGTTTCGCAATTTTTTGCACATCACACAAGTCCTAACAAGATAATTTAGTGAATTTTTGCAGCATAATTGGTTGTTTCTTATTTTATTGAGCTGCTCCTTTTTAGGAACAACTTAAATCAATATAAAGCATTTTGTACTGTAGATGTCAGTATAAATTTAGATGTATTGCGAGCCATAAATAAAATAGAACGAAACTTTAGTTTTATTGGAATTCAAGACATTTTACTCTTATTTGACAGTTTCAATTTGCGTCTATCTTAACGCCTTGTTTTGGAAAGCTTGAAATGCACACTACGAAAAATATGTCGGACGTTCTGTCCTATCCGATGTATGTATATAGTATAACATTAACTAGCTCTTGCCCGCAACTTGGTTCTAATAATATTTTTAATTGGTTTTTTTAACGTTATTATGAATGTTCGTATTGCATTGCATCAAGCTTTTAAGCGTGTTCAACGTTCTTTTAAATAAAATTGGATTGAGTTTCCAAACGTGTCAAAATGAAATGTAATTTAAATCAAAAGCATTAGAGAGTAGGTATTGATATCAACTTCGATGCAAATCAACCCCAAAATAACTTTCTACCCCTTTTTAACCCAGTTAGACGATGAGTTTCAATAAAATACGAAACACGTCCTTGAATTTTCGTGTTCCCATACTCTAATCAAAGGGAATAGTATAATACTATGAAATCAAAGAACAAAGACCGATCACCAAGAAGCAACAACTACTTCCCTGGCTATATGCCACGAAAGAGACACCACAAAGTTAAACGGAGTTTGTATATCTGCAAGATAGGACACAATTTTTTCTACTACTAGCCAAATTTAAGACAAAAATTGAAAATAATTCACAAACGCACCCCGAGAAGCGTTTACTCCGTCGTCTGACTGACAAGTACACTGTCAGTTTTTGATATATTATGAACGTACTCGTTATGTCATCAGTCGTTTTTGGTTGAGCGCGAATTTTAAATAAATGGCATT
Source organism: Galerucella calmariensis (assembly GCA_910591675.1). Classification (NCBI taxonomy): domain Eukaryota; kingdom Metazoa; phylum Arthropoda; class Insecta; order Coleoptera; family Chrysomelidae; genus Galerucella; species Galerucella calmariensis. The sequence goes on from CAJUYG010004686.1 coordinate 9,354, forward strand.
TTTATTCGAATACTTTTATCTTGATAGGTAATTTCAAGCAGCAAATAAGTTGAAGACAATCTCCTGTGTATACAAAATTATGTTGCACAAGTTTTTGTTCAACTACTATCCCTGAATTCTCAAAATATTTGAATTTGTCCATTATTGACCTAGGTTAATAATAGAAAAAATTATTAACAACTAATAGAGAAATTCAACCTCTCGGTCGGCTAGAAGAAGCAATAATTGTCAACTTCACAGGTAGTAGTGGAAAAATACGTTTTCTTTACTGAGTTTGAAGTATTTGTGTGAGATTAATCCCATCCTCCGATCTAGTATTTCATCCCTTTCAAAAATAACGTCTTGGTGTGGTATATTTTCTTTACCCCAAGTAGTTAAGTTAGAAACGCATTTAGAAGATTCGATTATTTTTTTTATTCATCAGTAAATTGAAACTACCATTTAACAAAAATAACTGTTCAAATATTTGCCAATCAATCGGAATACACCAACTTTTCCGAGTTAAAAGAAAAGCAAATAAGAAAGTTGGCTCTTTTAAAAGAAATGTAGTTTGTCCACACCTAAAATAAATATCCCAAATGGCCATTTAATTTCATTGTGTCCGTGATATAAAATATACTTTTAGCTGGATCAGCTTACGCGCACCATAGACGTATCTATGGGGATGCTGTAATTGATGGACCTATTTTTAGATCGTCGCTTAGATTAATTCGTTCTCGGCTGATGTGATGGGAACAGGATATGGAGAGTACGATGGATGAAGCATAATTCGTTCTATGAAATATTCGATACTCTCCCAAAAAAATGATTGAAAGCTGATTTTTGAGATGCGTGTTACATTATAGAATAAAAAAAATTGTGTATTATACACCAAGGTGGTGAAGACTATTATTATCGACAGAGCACCAAGGCGCGAGGTTTATAAATGTCTTCACCACCATGGTGTATATACAATTTTTTCCACTACTAGCTAAATTTAAGACAAAAAGGTAGAACGTGTTGCGGGACACACGGTAGAAACTTTAGTTCCTTTTAAGCAAAAATTATGTAATACATCTGACGTTATAGATAAACAATTTGAATTTTCCTCGGTGGTCGAGTAGTAAGCAAACCAGACTCTCACGCGGTAGACCCAGGTTTGATTCCCCGTGAAGGAGTTTTTTTTATTGTTAATTTTATTTTTAAATAATTATTCTGCTTGATATTAATAACGACAACAGGTAGACGTTTGAAATATTTAACAGAATATTCATTATTATAGATAATGGTACGGTACCCTTCATGAGAGAGTCCGACTGGCAGCATCTACTTATAACAGCATCGTATATTTAAAATGGGAAACCGTAGCATTATAGAAAATGGACATTCATGAACTGTACGTTTACCACAAAAAAATTAGTGGAAACATAAAATTGAATTGTTAAATTCTCAATTTGAAGTTATATTACAGTTTATAGAAATTTTTATTCTCTAGATTTTTTCTTAAGTGAGTTGTAGGAAAAATATGCTGCTCGACTCGTGTGGATTGTCCATATCGCACTTGAACGATTGAGCACTCCACCTACGGCGTCGTGCTCAAACTTCGTCCTCGTGCGATATGGCGATCATATCCTCACTAGTTACACAAACTACTATTTCATTTAAAAACATTTAAAAACCTGCCTGCCAAATGTCAAATCAATTTAAAGTCAAGAAAACATATTTGTATCCTGTGTAAATATTAATTTATTAAAATCGCAGAGTGCTTTCGGCTGTTAAGCCATCTTATGTGCTTACCTGCAAGTAGTGGCTAGTAGTTGATTTGAGTAAAGGGTCCTCATTAGACTCTAAATCAGATCTTTCTCATTGAAAATGCCTCACATTGGTTTTTGGGATATTTTTTGAAGTATAATTTGACCATTAGTTTTTTTAGATTTAATTTTTTTTTTTCAATAAATTCTGTAATTTGTTTTTTACATACTAATCCTCTCTCTATGATGATATTCATATTTATCCACATCATCAAACTGATACCATATTATAGTCCATTTGTTTATTTTAAATATTTCTGAACTTTTGTTGTAGTTGTTTTTAGAATTAGATTTAGTAATGGGTTCTCATTAAACTCTTAATCTTTTTCTGACTAGTAGTTGATTTGAGTAATGGGTTCTCATTAGACTCTAAATCAGATCTTTCTAATTGAAAATTACTCACATTGGTTTTTGAGATATTACTTGATATATAATTGACCATTAGTTTCTATAGATTTAAATAGTTTTTAAACTCATGTTAGATTGATTGAGTTCTGTGTTCACTTTGATTGTCATTTGTCATATTATGCTAAATTTAAAATTGAAGGAGTGTCACAAAATTATTTTAAAAATATGTCGATTTTTCCGTTACGATTTTCAAATTTAAGTGACGACCTTTGAAAAACTCCATTGTCATGTCCCAAACACCCTCACACTTATTCAAATTCCTCACCGAGATATATATTCAGCCGTCGAATGCACATTGGTACAAAAAATTGCTTTTAAGGCTGTCTCTGACGTACATAAAATCCGCTACTCAAACAATTTTATTTTCACTTGCGGTATCACTAGAGATCAAAAAATATAGACGGGAAATATTATTTTCTGGGCTCATGAATATTTTGAAATTCATTCAAACCCACTGATAGCTTTCAATTCATATTTGATGGGCTTCAAATTTGGGTAGTTTAAAAAGGTCGCCGAAGTTTATTAACACTCGATATACGTCAGTAGCGTAGATTTTCAGGGGTCTTTTTTGACAATTAATTCGACGTTTTCAAGCCTCCTAACAATTTTGTTAATAAAAAAAATTTGAGGGTCATGAAATGTCAATTAAAAGCTATAATTGGGTGTTGAGATCTAAAGTGGGTCACCTTGTATATAAATTAGCTTGGAAATCATTGTAAATTCATCAAGGACAAATGACAGATCAATAATTTAATAAGTTTGTTTCAATTTATGGACCAGGAGCATCAGGATTAACGATTAATTAATTTTATGTATGTACGTATGACATATTTTGATGATGTTTCCATCCACTAGCTTAGTGACAGGTCGAGTAACTGGTCGATTATAATTCCTCAATGTTTTTCGGATGTTCCCGTTCCTTTTTTTTTCGTTTTATTTTTTGATTAAACTTAATGTGTGTACTGGTATTTTCATTCAATATTGCAATGTCTTCAATAATTATTTGAGCTTTCCTTCCAGAATATTCTGAACTGGTAATAAGGGTTGAAACAATCAATTTTCTACTAAGAATATATCAAGTAGAACGTTCCACTCTGTATAAAAGTATTTCCCATTCATCCTTCATCTTAAAATTAGTTATTAGGGACCGCACGTCAGTTTAGAGAACATATATTAAGTGTATCAGGATAAAATATGGTTATGTTGTTCTTAATAACTTTTTTAAAGGACGCTACATTTTTTATTCTGATTTATCCTTACTGAAAACTTTTCGTTCATAAAATTTATGGGATAATCTAATGTTATATACACGCTATGTAAAAGTTATTATTGTGGGAATAATTTTTCTAAAGAAACCTTTTCAAGAAATATGTTCTTAAAATGGTCGAGGTCCAGTTGTCTCCCATTCAATTCTAGTATACGTTAATTTTTGATCTACATTTTTGGATTACCATTTTAAGGTTCATTTTTACCATTATGTGAAAGACATTGGTGATTGATTCGCATTTGAATTAAGTGAATTTTTCGGAGTAGGCATCCAAATATGAATCAATTTTTGAGTGTTTCAAATAAACACATAATATTAAAATCAAGGTTCAGTCATTTTATGACATAAAAAGAAAAATTTGGTGGACTCCAAAATAACAGATCTTCAGATAATGTGAATTTTAAAAATATTGATTTTGTGAAAGTAGAAAAAAAATTTATATACAGAATCTACTGAAATCTGTGGCCAGAAAACAAAGTTTTAAAGGGTAAGTATTTATATGTTTCTTTAAATCTTAGTTATCTGGCTTTTTCATTGTAAAAATTTTGAAGTTTAAGAATTCGTAATATTTACAAAATTTTTTCAATAATTTTCTAATATACTTATCAAATTCCTGTTTAATTTATCATTTGTTTCACCCATTGTATTTAAAATTAGAATTATGTAAGCTTTGTCGAACTCTTATGAATAAAAACAACAGATTATTTCAAGCCATTTGGATCAGAATTGCAGGAAACGGAATTTTATAGTAGATTAAGTATTAAGAACGGTAAGGGTTGTTTACCGGTCGACAGCAATGCGCAAAAAATGGTATAAGCACCTCGAACGTTAAGGGTAATACCGGTCTCCAGCAAAATTGGAGGCTTCGCTACGCTCAGCCTCCAAACATTGCTGTCGACCGGTAAAAAACCCTCACCTTTCCTAATACTAAATATACTAATTCAGGACCACTTAAATGTATGTAGGGCTAGGACGTCGGTAAGTAATTTATTTACCGACGTCTGAACGGTAAGTAAATCACTTACCGACGTGTTAGACTTAAAAACCAGTAAACCCAACCTACCGTCCTGACAACCGATGCTGTAAATAAACAAAAAAGATCGATCGCGCAAATAACTATTTATTTCATTATTTATTTAAATCTATAAATTATATATAAATATATAAATTATATATATAAATATAATTATAATAAATATATAAATTATATATAACCTATATATTTATAAAATTAAATTACAATAATATTATAATGGTAGAATTTGTTATTTCTTTAAGATTTAGTTTCACTATCTACCTGTCAATAACGAGAACCAACAAGGACAATCCCCGTATTCCAATTAAAATGTAACTGACTTTGCTATTAAACTTTTGACAAGTGCGTTATAATTTTATGAAATAATGCCTCTATAGTTACCCACTTTCCTATATATGAATGTCTGGTTGCTTACCTGGAAAGAAAAAAAAATATATTGAATGAAGTACAAATAGTTATTTTTGATATCTTCTGTATGTTCCTTGTGGTATATTATTCATTCTTTTTTTAATTTCTTGGGAAATTAAACCACAATATTTTTAAATTCTTTATTTCAACGTTTCGGTAGCGTTCCAGCTACCGTTGTCAAGAAAAAATAAGTAGAAATTAATTTTTATCCCTAACTGACACAACAGAAAAAATTTGACAACTAGACAATCAAAACGTTGAAATAAAGAATTTAAAAATATTGTGGTTTAATTTCCCAAGAAATTAAAAAAAGAATAGTTATTTTTGTATCTAGTGCGCGAAATGCTACTTTGGTGATCGAGAACTGATTTTTTTTAACGAGGCGCATGAGATGCAAACAAATTTTTTTACAAACGTCAAAAATATTGTTCTAAAATAAGTAATATGCTTAGCTTAATAATGAAAAATAGTATTCAACTGGCTTAAACTGGAAGATTCTATAAACAATAAAATTCAAATATCAAATAAAATTTTAGACTGGGAAATTTCAGGATCAAGTGCTGTCACCTCTACGGCAGTTGCTTGCAAATCAAAAATGGATAGTCTTCCAACTCCCAAAACTACGATATCGCGAGCTGAATCTGAGTTATCTGGCTTAGAAATAAATATTGGTTCGTGCACTGGCTGTACCATTAATGTTAACATTGTAAATTATAAATAAAATTAGGTAGATAGTGTTAAATTTTCTCACAATTTGAAAGCCTTAATTATTGTTATACATTTTTCCTTGAACTCCAAGAGCTCATCCATATCTCAAATGTGGTTTAATGAAATTCAAACTAATGGTTCAATAAAACTCAAAGTCCAAACCACAATAAATTTTATTATAGTCCCAAAAAGGACACATATGATGCTACTAGTTTCGGTACATTATTACCATCATCAGGCTACAATAGAAAAAAATGGTACACTCAATAAACAAAGATCTTATGAAATTATGTTAGAATTATTAAAACTAGAACTATAGCTTTGAATGTAATATGAAAGATGAACATATAATAGAGAGTACAAATTGAGAATATTACGATTGTTAAAAATTACATTTAAGAAATTGTTGAAATATAATGTATAATTATTGGAATATAATTTAATGTAATGTAATTTTAGTTTTATATTGCAACAATTTCGTAAATGTAATTTCTAACAATCGTAATATTCTCAATTATATGTTCATCTTTCATATTACAAAAGCTATAGTTCTAGTTTTATTAATTCTAACATAATTTCATAAGATCTTTGTTTATTAAGTGAACCATTTCTTTCTATTGTAGCGAAACTAGTAGCATCATATGTGTCCTTTTTGGGGACTATAATGAAATTTATTGTGGTTTGGACTTTGAGTTTTATTGAACCATTAGTTTTGACAATTATTTCTTCTTCTAGCCAACTGAGAAGTTGAATTTCTCTATTAGTGGTTAATAATTTTTTCTATTAACCTAGGTCAATAATGGACAAATTCAAATATTTTGAGAATTCAGGGATAATAGTTCAATAAACACTTGTGCAATAAAATTTTGTATACCCAGGAGATTGTCATTTACATATTTTCTGCTTGAAATTACCTATCAAGATAAAATAATTTGTATAAAAATGCCATTAGTTCAAAATTCGCGCTCAACTGAAAATGACTGATGACATAACG
>CAJUYG010004687.1:0-15963 GCA_910591675.1 Galerucella calmariensis
AAAAACTGTGAAAGTCGTAGAAGGTACTCTACATCAAAGCGTGCATATATGGGCACTCGCTGACATACCAAAAAAAATACTTACAAAACCGTTTGCGCGAGCTGCACACCTGAATATACACCTGAAGAAATTCTAAACACAAAAAAATACCAAGGTGGCCAGCGAAGAGGAATTCCCCCAATAAGGAGGCCCTGCAATTCTGTTGAAGGAAGCTCGTGAATTCCTGAAGGGTCACCTCTAAAAGTAGGCGATGGACCACTCACGCTAAGGACTCTTCCGGGGTAAACACAACCGAACCGGTTATATCAACAAGAGGGACAAGAGAATATACCCACCACAACTACCACTTATATGAAGAAGAATATCCATGGCGCCCCCCATAGTGTGATAGTGTGAAGGGAGGAAATGGATACGCGATCACGTAAGTATGAGCGAGGTTTTATCGGAATGACAGAGAGTGAATGCTTTGCGAAACAAGATTACCGACGCGCAAGTGTGTGTGTAACAGGGCACTGTGATATTAACAGGAACGCAAAACTAATGTGGTTGACAGACGAAGCCATGTGCAGATTCTGGAAAATGTGCGGTTTCTTGTAATAGGCGATGGAAGATTCGGTATCGCGGCTGTTTGACTATTTGGGAAGAGCTGGGCTGGAAAATGTAATGTATTCAAAGGACCACACAATAGATCTGAAAGGGTCGCAGTGGAGAAAGCTAATTGGCCACTCCATTGTATCTGATGGGGGTACTCCAAATTCATTGGTATTCAGGATATGACATATTTTGGACAAAAGTCAAAACAGAACCTTCCATTCTCAATATAAGCATCAAATTTCGGTTACTGTGAAATATATTGGGTGTTATGATGTCACTTACCGTGGTAAAATTGTCGCTGTTGTTAATACTAAGGCCGTTCGTACTATTAGGAACATGAGCAATGTAAGATTAGGGGACGCTTCTATATGTAAATTGTACGATTTCTCTTTATGTGGATCAACAAAGGCTAAATTTATTAATTTTGTGTTTTTGGACAACTCTCTGAAACAAAAATCAATCAAATTTTGTTCGAAATTATCACAAAAATTCAATTTACTTGTGTCCATCTCTGTTGACCAGCTCTTTGCGTAACCTTATTTTGAAATCGGCTGAATCCTGCCTGGTTCTACCTAAATTCGTTTCCTGTAAATATGAAAATCATGAGAGGAAATAAATTCAATAATTTCTTATGTATTATTCTCAATCAATAATTGAAAAGGTAGAAATGTTTTGCTGGAATATAGAATTAAAATGAATAACATATATGCATTTTGGACTTGAAGAAAACTCATCTGATACCGAAGTAGCATTTTCACAACGATACCCAATTAATACACCAAAATTAACGTTTTACTTGATGCAGTATTCTACACATATTTTCTCAACGTTCCGTATAGCCATTCTATGAGTGGAAATGAGTTAGATGTAGAATAACAGTGAGACAATGTCTATAGAAGTGGGCCTTTCGTGGAGAAGGACATATATAATTTAATTTATAGTGATCACTGTTGCTCCTAGGTATATGAGACTCTACATATGGAAGATAAATATTCGTCGAATCTGTATACTGATACCTATCAAAAAATATTATTATAAGAGGTTCATGAACCTAAAATCGAAGAAAATATTCACATGTGAAGGGACAATTCACGCAATATATACCAAGTTGGTGTGTGGAAGTTCAAGAATAGAATGACCATCCTTTTATTTTCACATCTGAATAAATTCACAGAAATTCAAGATTCAGCCCCCTAATTGGTAGACAAAATACGCTTTCACCAGAAAATGGCTGTTCACCCAGGTATCGCTAAGTTGGGATGAACGCAACTAATGCCCAAGTATATATCGAGAGTTTTGACGGGTATTCTCACAGAGCACCACTGCCCGATTGGGCACTTCCAGAAGCTCAATCTAGTGGAGATGAAAGAATGGAAGAAGAAACTTGAATTTTAATACTTGCGAAATACATAGCAGTATAGGGTGTCAAGACACAACGCCTGGAATACTGCTAGATGAAAAAGCAATACCTAACTAAACTGAGACCTGTGGATATCCCAGACTTCTTCAGAGGAATCCAATGGTTCCTGGGACTCTTTATATCAATTGAATGGGACCACAACAGATCTCCAAGATCTTAATTAACCCACAACAGATCTCCAATTAACCCCAATAAACAGCATTTAGCATAAATCATTTGAATGAAATATTAATCTTTGCCGGGATAAAGGGTGTTCTATTGTGAAATATTATCAAATTATTTCGGCCAGTTATTTTGACACCTTCCAATATTTTTTTTCTTGTTCATGCTTGGCGATTAGTTTGAATGAAGATATTAGAATATTCAGTGTGCTAAAATATGGTTCTTCGCTATCCTCTATCTCACCCTGTTTAAACTTGATTGGGAGTCACAAAAAATCTAACTTGAATATTCCTGTTTCACTTCCGAGAATCAAAGAAATGGTAGATCATTGAGAAGAATTCAAAATACCTGAATATAATTTCTCTCCAGTCTTGCTAGTTTGTAGAATACAAGCTGATTAAGACAGATGGAATACACATTTTCCTTGCAAATTTCTGATAAGCCATTTTTTCGATTTTCGGTACTTATTCAAGGGATACTCTGTATAATCCCAAAAGTTTCAAGAAATATTACCTAAGTAAACATGAAACCATTTCTTCATATATGTATTCATTTTTATTAAAAAACTATCTCACAAGTCAAATATAAACACAAAATAAAAAATATAGTTTCATTACATATTTGTTTTTCCATTGAATAATTCATTCGAATACGTTTGCTGAAAAATATTGCGATTATATTTGTAATGACTACACTTACATTAGCTTCTTCTTCTTTCGTGTCTAAAACAGCTTCTGATATAACGCAACTATCTTCTTCAGGAAGAATGCTTCCGCCATTTTGAACCTCCGGTGTTTTGGATTGAAACTGTGGAAAGACATTGTATAAAAAAATTTATAGGTGCCAGCTGCAGGACAAATTGAATCGTCCACTGTTGTAGCCAAAAATGAAGTAAGTAAACAGATTATGTATTTTCTTTTGTGCTGTTCATTGAATAAATGAGGAGATCGACCAAATGTAGACTTCTTTCATTTTTCATTTTCACGGCTAATCAAATGTTTACACAAACTAGATATAAGATCACAAATGGAGATGAACGAATCTTGTAGCCTGAATTTTATCATATACACTGTGTTATTTATAAGATGCGACATAGAGATTCCTGTACAAAACTGTCAAACGCGAGTTAAGAAATTACAGATTCGGAAAGGTCGTTGAAAAATAAATTCAAATGCAAAAAGTAGAATACTATTTTCATAACACTTTTCGGTGCGAACTTTTTTAGTGTTGGCGTTTTCTGCTCACGTCTTCTTTGCTCTCAGTGCGCACCTAGGGCAACTTTATCGACACTTGCTCCGGGAGTCAGTGAATATATTGATTTTATATTGTATCATTCTTAGATTAGGAACAATTGATATTTATTGCTTTTGTAGAGGCAGGTAAAGGTTAGGGTTATTGTGAGCGGAGTTTAGGTCGTCAGAGGTCTCTAGTTAACCCATTTACGGCCGTTGATGCGTTTACGCAACACTGCACAAATTATTTTTTTATCAAAAATAAATTCAAGTTGAACATGAACTGCGTTCATATATCATTAATATAATGTCCAACACATGGGATTACATGATATTTAAGATAATTTCTTCATTTGAACTTTTTAGGGAAATGTCCAAAAAAATCGAATTTTGTTACATGTTGTTCTGAAATTTTCAAAAATCAAAATATCATATGATTATAATTATTTTAAAAATTCTATTAAATATATTTCAAAATTCATAATAAAATTCAAATGCATGACCTACAATACCCTTCTCTTTCCTAAATTAGATAATAAATGATGTTGTTGCGTATTCGCATCAACGGCCGAATAAGTGTAAACTGTCAGCACAAGTCTTGGCAAGTACGGAAATAGTGTTCGGGGAAGTACATAAACAGTTTTCGTATATATGTACCCTACAACTGTTTAGTCTTGATCTGATCGAGTTCGAGTACGTATCTCTGCTTTATTTTTTGTAAATAATGCCGATATTTTTGACGCAAACGCAGCTAGAACTGGCTTTAGAGGAGGTGGTACGTGAGTGCAACGATCAAAGTGGTGAGTATATCTCCATTCTTAAAGGTTTGTGCACGTTTGAACATATTATTTTTCTCCGTTGAGTATTACTCAGCAAATTTTTCTATCTTTCTAGAGCAAATTGACGCTGTCTACATTCCTCCCGAGGTAGACCAACTGACAGCCGAAGAAGATTTTGCAGAGGAGCCTGCAAATAATGGTCAGAATATTAACATAGCAGGGACTTTCGAGATTCATACTAGCCCAGATGATCTAGATGAGGAATCTGATAATCAAGATTTAGCAACACAACGTCAACAAGTCTTTGAAGCAACGACAGGAAGTGACAAAGACGAGGAAATGGTGATGGCCACTATTTATAAATGCAATCGACAGTACTCTTGTGAATGCTTGGAAAATATACAATACTGTGAATGATAGTAAAATGCCACAACAAAATTTCAAATCATTCATCGCAGTCCTTCTTTTAAAAATGAAGAACCTTGTACCGAGGCTACTAAGGGTACTTCCATCAGAACCACCCAATGAAGTGAGGATCGATCAGACTGGGCATGTTATCATTAGAACTGATTCTCGTAGAAGATGTCGTGTGTGTGAAAGTCAAACAATTTATATTTGTGAACGTTGCAAAGTTTATTCACACGCCGACTGTTTTCGGCAATACCACTTCACTCTTTAGGCCATTGATGCGTATACGCAACACCATTTATTTTGAGAAGTGACTAATTTTAATTTTTTTCGAACATAAATATGTGTTACTTTAGTGTTTTTTAATAAGAAAAATATATTATTTTTCATATTTAAGTTTTTCAATTTTTCTTTGGCCGTAAATGGGTTAAAGTGCACTGAATAGAGCTTTGGTTTTCTGCTTGATTTGTCAAAATGTTAGTTCCTCGGATAACCCGCAAAAGTGCATGACGTAACATGTTGCACTCAGTGCGCGCTTGCACTGGTGGAGCAGAAAACGCTATTACTACCGACAAGTAAATTTGGAACGTTTAAAAATTTTGGTACATCATTTCTCTGGCGCCTTACACGTCTGTATCATAATACAACATTCAATACTCCATTTAAACTAGTCAGAGCTCGCCAGACGATAGGAGGGGCGGGGAAATTTTCGGTAACCCATAAATCGACGAAGTTAGTGTACGGTGGTTTTGTACAGGATTCCCTATGTCGCATCTAATGAATAAAACAGTACATATTATATATTAACACAAAAGAGAAAATTTTGTCGGCAAAAGCAAACTTTTCGAGGGGTCGGAAAGTTCGTTACAATCTGTATCTGTATCTGTAAGAATTTGAAGGGTGGGTCACCCCCACGGCACTTAGGCCACAATTGGCCCATTGTGCATCCTTCCGAGGTTCAGACTTCCTTCTGGCTCGTCATCCAGCCTACTTGTTTGAAGTAGGCGATAACGTCGCCGGAAGTAAGCTCCCTCATGTTGGCTTGTGTAGGCCTGTACTCGCCGAATACGGAAAACCTAAATTGAGAGAGTTTCGGAAATTCACAAAGAATGTGTTCGACAGTCTCATCTTCCTGTTCACATCCTCTACAGAGTGAAGTGTCAGACAGACCCAGTCTGTAGAGGTGTTTTCGTAGGTGGCAGTGACCGGTCAGAATACCCGTGGCTGTCCGAAGGTTCTGTCTGTTCATAGTCACGTATTTTTTGGCTACTTTGCTGTCCGGGTACTGCAGCAGTTCCTTGGCAAGCCTGCAACCTTCTGCATCGTCCCATCTACCCTTAAACTTATCAAGGGAGTGTTCCTTTATTAGGTCAATCATAGCCGACGCCGACAGACCAATGAAAGTGCCAGGTCCCAGAGTTTTTGGGAGGCTGCTTTCCTGGCTAGTGAGTCGGCAATGTGGTTACCTTTCGATTTACTGTGCCCCTTGATCCAGCCTAGAGTGACTTCGTTGTTGCTACAGGCTTCGATCAGGGACAGGTGACACTCTAGTACTAGGCCTGATGTGATACGTGGTCTATTCAGGGCTAGTAGTGCTTGTCTACTATCCGTGAGGATGTGAATTTTATTACCTGTGTTTCTTTTGGTAATCTCTTTTGCGGCGATGTAGATAGCAGTGAGCTCAGTTTGAGCAACGCTGACATTACAGCCCATCGCCCATTTGATGTTTAGGTTCAGAGATCTGGAGTAAATTCCACATCCTGAGCCCATGTTGGTTTTAGAGCCATCCGTGAAGATGCGGAGTGCGCCTTCTTCTGATATGTCTTGTGTGTTATATTTGATGATTACCTTGTTGGGCCTGTGGAAGGCATATTGTGGTGAGATTGCGTCCGTATTTGCCTGCAGCAGTGGGACCTCATTGAGTGCCTTATGCCATAGGTTACGTCTCAATCTACCAGATCCTACGTCAGGTTGTATACCGGTAGAGCGTTAGCGTGTCATGGTCATCAAAATAACCTCCTTGATGTGTATGTCAAGGGGAGTGAGACCAAGGATCACCTCCATCGCTCTGGTTGGTGTGGTTCTCATGCCTCCTGTTGTATTGAGGCATGCTGTTCTCTGAATTTGATCCAGTTTACGGACGACTGTCAGCTGGTTTGCTTTAACTCCCCAGGCAATCGTGCCGTACGTTAGCATAGGTCTGATGATGGCAGTGTAGATCCAGGCAGTAACCCTGGGTGACATTCCCCAGGTACGGCCGATGGTTCGTTACAATTACGCGAATATAATTTTTGATGACCACATGAGCTGCGGGGCGGGTGATTAAGTATTTCATGAGCAAAATTGCCGAGTGGCAACAAACTTCAACTGAACTAATCTGACGTCTTACCCCAAAAAATAACACAATGACATTATGATAAATATCAGAACCATGGTGACAAAAATAAAATTTTGTCGAGGTGTTTGCAGGATATTTTTTTGTAAGTAGAAAAGATACCGCTGCTATGGAGTTTTGCCAGTGGAAAACACTCGAGTGGGATAGTCAAAATAATGTTGTAGTTAACATTAGCTGCTATTTTCGCTACAATAGACAAAACTATCGATCGGTGAGTGATGGCGCTGTCGTTAAGCAGAAGTACGTTATTAAAAAATGTGCTCCTCCTGCCCGAATCAAATTTTCTATAACTTCCATATATTCTTATTATTTCTGCTGAGTGGAAATATTTGTCAATAATTCAATCATTCACTTGATATCATGATTTTTCTGTATCAAACGTGTACGCTCATGAGGCAAATTGAACAAAATTATCAGTTTCGTCGTTTCCAAGAACATACAGCACAAAATTTACTAATTTCGGTACACATACAGATTTAGAGCTGTTAGTTATGTAACTATAAGAGCCACTGAAGATGTAGAAGCATTATATAAATATACGTTTGCCTCAAAGGGGTGGAGTAAATACGGATTTCACCGTATATTGCTATTTGACCGTATTTACACTGGAACGAACGGTTTGTCATGAATATAAAAACATATATTACATAACATTTACTTCAAATGAAATTACTTACCTACATATCGATAATAATCACAATAATTACAAAATATAGATGAAACAATAAAGAATAATTGAAAGTTGGAAAATAATGATAAAAAGGTCCATTTGATTGAGAAAAAGTAGAAGAAAAGCAAGATCAGTGGACCTTTTTCTTTTTCAGTAGCACGAGTGAACATTTTTCTTCATTTTATTCTATGACACAAAGATTGAATATCTGCGGCATCGAAAAAGATGGGAAGTATTTCGAGCAGTATCTCAAGGTTACCTAAATAGGTCAATGGAGTTTATTTTTGCTATTTTTGTTACGTAATTACTTGCTGGTTATCGTAACAATGATACTGAGTCAAACAAAATGTATTTCACCTACTACAAGCCGGTATGTTATGGTGCTTGCGAAATGCTTTAGTTACCATGTGTAACTAAACCAGCTATTTACTTTCATTTTTGTTTATTTATTGTCAGAAAACTATCAGTGCATTTCTAAAATATTTTGCTCGTGAATAAGTGAATCCTCATTGAAAATGAATATTTGATTAGTTCTGTTGACTTTCCTCACGCTCTTAGAAAAACTATTGTACCTAACACTTGCCGAAAATGTTTTTCCGCACTCGGCTGACTCGTGCGGAAAAATTCATTTTCCTCACTTGTTAGGTAAATAGCTATTACCTACTACAAATATGTAATATCAAACATTACGATACTGATATGAGTTTCGTAATGAGATAAAAATGAATGATAAAATCAATTGGAATGAACGTGTCGAAGTGGACAGTTTGCAGAATGCACCAGTCTTCGAATCGCTTATATTATTTTTTTGCGCGATCGATCTTTTTTGTTTATTCACAGCATCCGTTGTCAGGTCGGTAGGTTGTGTTTACTGGTTTCAAAGTCTAACACGTCGTGAAGTGATTTACTTAACGTTCAGACGTCGGCAAGTAAACTTAGCCCTACATACATTTAATTGGTCCTAAATAATATATCACTTCATTCATTACACAGAAGGAACAAAAAAAATAAAAAGATTTATATTTTTTCAATGAACAGAATTAAACAGAACAATATAAAAAATAATAAATAGCATGAAAAAAATTTCACCAAAATGCAAATTATACAGGGTGTTTCTTAAGTAATCTAAAATATTATATGGGGCGCTTCGTTACTCAATTTTAAGACGAAAAGTTCATATAAACATATGTGATAGGTGTTGTCGTTTATGAGATACAGGGTGTTGTACGTGAAATTAATTTTTCTTGGTGACGCTACTGATTTATATTTTTTTATTATTTTATTACAAGCAACATGTGTTAAACATAAAGAAAAAATAATACATTTCAGAGCAAATGTTCAAAATGTCCACCTCCAGCTAAAATGCAAGCATCCGTTCGATGTCTAATGGATTGTCGAATACGTTCGAAGATACCAGGATTGTTACGAATAACATTACAGCCGTCTATGATACGATTTTGAAGATCTTGTACGTTTAATATCAGTGTTGTGTAAACAAGCGATTTCAAATATCCCCACACACAAAAATCCAGAGGATTGTGTCCAGGTGATCTGGGGGGCCACGGGTGTGGAGATCCTCGTCCGATCCAATGGTTTGAAAAAACATTATTTAAAAACTCGCGTACAATCACTGAAAAATGTGGATAATCCGTACAAAAAATGCATATTAACCATTTCAACATTAGTAAACACTGGCATAGTTATTAACTGAACACAGAGTCAATCAAATGAAAATGTACGATTTTTGCGTTGGTTTTCAAATTTGACACTTGTCAACGTTGCTACAAAGGCCACTTAGCATAAGCATGTTTTTGCGTATTACTTCTAAAAACCAGTAGCGTCACCGGGAAAAATTAATTTCACGTACAATCAGAACTGACTTATTACAATAAATTCAACACCCTGTATCTCATAAACGACAACACCTATCACACATGTTTAAATGAACTTTTCGTCTTAAAATTGAGTAACGAAGCGCCCCATATAATATTTTAGATTACTTAAGAAACACCCTGTATATTAAACCTATCGAGAAGTATGAATGTCACTTTTGACATTTCGTTCATTCCGAAGAAATTTTAATTATTTTTTGCGCGATCGAACTTTTTTGTTTATTTGCAGCATCGGTTGTGAGGTCAGTAGGTTGCGTTTACTGGTTTCTAAGTCTAACACGTCGGTAAGTGATTTACTTACCGTTCAGACGTCGGTAAGTAGACTACGTCTTAGCCCTACGTACATTTAAGTGGTCCTGAATAATATATTACTTCATCCATTACACAAAAGAAACAAAAAAAATAAGAAGATTGATATTTTTTAATGAACAGAATCGAACAGAACAATATAAAAAGTAATAAATAGCATGAAAACAATTTCACTAAAATGCAAATTATATTTAAAACTGATCGAGAAGTATAAATGTCACTTTTGACATTTCGTTCATTTCGAAGAAATTTAAATTATTTTATTCGAAATTCGAATATTTCAATACGATCGCGCATAAAATGGTATAAGCATTTCGAACGTTCACTTCAGTTTGGTATAATTGTATCGACATGAGTTCCGACTATGAAAGTATTTATTCTGAAACAATACAATACAAACCCTAGTACCCGCTAAATCCCGCAATAGATACGAAATAGTATATTAAGTATCAAGAACGGTAAGGGTTATTTACCGGTCTCCAGCAAAATTGGAGGCTTCTCTACGCTCAGCCTCTCCAAACATTGCTGTCGACCGGTAAACAACCCTTACCGTTCTTGATACTCAATATACTATTTCGTATCTATTGCGGGATTTAGCGGGTACTAGGGTTTGTATTGTATTGTATCAGAATCCACACTTTCATAGTCGGAACTCATGTCGATACAATTATACCAAACTGAAGTGAACGCGTCAAAATTGACAGTTCGCAAAATGAATCAACAATGAGCGCAACGTTTGCTTGTTACATGATTCTAATATCATCAATTTCAGGAATATTGACTAATTCCAAGTGAATAATTAACATTATTGGTAGTAGGTGAAATATTGTAATATATTCGTATCGTAAATTTATATTACGATATTCAATGAATTATCAAACTCGGCCTCACGGCCTCGTTTTCCCATCTCATTTCGTAATATGAATCTTCACGACACTTATATCGTGAATATCTATTACCCACTACTAGCTGTAAAATGACAATTATTGTCTCTGCTAACCAACTGAGATATTGAATTTGAATCTCTATTATTGGTGGTTAATACACACAATCTATGAATTAGGTAAGGAGCGGATACAGATCGTCTACTTGTCAGTCCGACGACGGGGTAAACGCTTCTTGTGGTGCGTTTGTGGACGCTGTGGTGTAGAGTGCGAAGTGAATATTAAATGTTTTATGATCTCACTTTGTATCCAAGTATAATTCTTACATTCAAGGTGTTGTGTTGTGGAAGCAATACCACTGTAATTTGTTTTTTCTTCAAAAGTGCATGTGTTCAAAGTGAATCATAACCCACGTTCTGCAAAATTTTCGGATGTGGTCCTTTAAGTTCATATGCACCGTTTCCTTTGAAGACACTTTGGTAACCTGTATTTTAGCATTGAAATGAGAGTTTATAACGTCAATCATTTTCGATTTTTGTTTTAAAATTGGCCAATTTTCCGAGTCAATCTATTCATAGACCAAAGACCTATACCACCTCGTAAATATCCAACAAATGCACAAGTTTTTGGGAAACCACGAAACGTATTTAAACCAAACCAAACACATGTAAACAATTTATCAGAACCTCAACCAATGTCTACAACATCTAGAAATGTTACTAGCAACTCTATAACCTCAAATAATAATAACAATAATTTTCCTTACAGAAACAATAACTACAGACCCCAATATAATAATAATTTTCGACAAAAAACAAATTACATAGCTGAAGATCTATACAATAATAATTATGAAAGGAAAAATGATGATTACAGTGATTACGATGATTTTGAACCAGTGGAAAATAATATTTCTAACCCTATAGAACGTGATTCAGAACAACACGAAAATTTTCGCAGAAAGCCTCCAAACAATCCACTCCCCTACATAGAAATTGAACAACCTGAATAAAAACTTCTTATAAACACAGGGAGTAGTCGATCAATAATTAAACCAATAATCGCAGAAACATTTTATCAAAAAAAAATCTTTCATGATAATGTGGAAATAAAAACTTCCATCGGTAATGAAATAATAAAAAGACAAGTAACAATTCCAGCATTCAAAGAATTTAATAGTAATAATAATATTAATTGTATTTTGTTCGATTTTCACGACTTTTATGACGGAATTATAGGTTTACAAGATTTTATAAAAATGGTATTCAATATAGACTTGCAAAATAGGAAATTAATCAATAATAGTACTGCAATACCCATTAAATTCAGAAAATCAGAAGAAAATGATTTTAAAATTTAAATAGGATCTTAAAAAAAATTTTGAAGGAAATACCAATCACAATACATGAAGGTGATGTAATAATAAATGAGATTGAATTAGGAAACCTAAAAACAAATGTTACAATTTTTCCCCCTCGTTCTCCCAAAAATATTCTCTAAATTTCCAAAACTAAGAGAAAGGGGAAAACTGTATCTTTCTTTCGGCTGTCTAGTGGCAGCCTTAGGCTCCGGCTAGCTTACAGTGAAGACGGGTGTGGGTCACTATAAAATTGAATCAATCTTTAAGAAGGTTTTACTTAAGGCGCCATCTGATTTTGCCCAAGCCTCAACCTGATATGTGCACTTTCCCCTCGAAAATCAGAAAAATAGGGGAAAAGAGATAGACCTTCCTCAAAAGAGAAAAACTATAATTGTATGTATTGCTAAAATAAGTATTACAAGAAAAATTAATATTATGTTACCCACAAATGTTACTACTATACTGGTAGGAATAGAGTTTTCCCAAGAGACGCTGAATAATCTATTTTACAATAAAACCATATCAACAATTTAATATAAATATATAAAAGTTCAGCCTAGGTACATTGGAATAGCTCTACCTCACATAAAACCAAAATCAATTACAATCCGACTTGTTACCTGAAGTATTCTTATTAAAAAAATGAATTTACTAAAATTCATACGTTAAATAATATATATATAAAAAAAATGCTTACAAAATATCTACCTCATTTTCTTATAATTAAAACATAAACTGAAACAAAAGTTAAAGTATTCTTGGAAATCAAAGAGTCAAAAATTGAACACGTTATCAAAGAAAATAAAACCTGTTCCCAATTTACTACGGGTAGGTATACGGCCAAGGACGCGTCAATCGGCCGGCAATGTGGTCCAGCCAAAAAAAAAAGGAACATTCCTCTCCCAGTGGAAGCGATGACGTCACGTTGCGAAAAAGGAAGGGAAAACCCCTGGGAAGAGCCCTTCAGTAACGAAAATAAACGGCCACCGGCAGGAATGCAACACAGCAAAAAAAATACACCGACAAAATTGTATTTCTATTGAAGAAATCGCCCCGTACTAGAACCCTAAAATAAAAAAAATTAAAATAGCATCACGTTTTTCAGAACTTGATCCCCTGAACCATAACGAAAAGTTCGTCAAGAAAAATACATCGGAATGAAAGTAATTACCTCGTGTTCTTGTGAGGGTCGCTTATCGAATATGGCGGAATGGAAGTCATTATTTTCTTTTTAATAAGTATAAACGGTTTTTGAGTCGATTATTCTTTCCAAAATCTTCAACATCGAACCCAAAAAAAAATTAATTAGTTGTCCTGGCTTACTCCATGAGGTCGCAGAAATGATTGAATATTTGGAAACAACTTACAATGAGGAGCAAATTCCAAAATTCAAAAATTAGTTGACCTACTATCTATTTCTCGGTACCCAAGTTACCTTTTCCAAATCCAAATTAATCTTTGCTACACATATCCCTATCCTGCAGAGTTCTACCACCTTTATCCTATTATACAAAAACTAAAAATGTTTATCCCTTCTCAACCCTACTTAGCAAAAGCCGAAGAGTCGTCATTAATAAAAGAAGAATGTCCGATATTAGAAGAAACATTATTATCGACAAGAATTCATATCCAAAGACAACTGCACAACAGAACTACTCGAAAATCGTTTGCCCAAACAATGTTACTCCACTGACGTAAATCTTCAAGAACCCATTGTAGAGCAGATCACAAATAACAAAATACTGATTGTTCCAGCCAACACTGTGGAAATATTATCAAAATGTACCTCAGAAAAATATTTAGAAATACACGACCCTTGTTTAATCCGAATTCCAGGAAAATGTGAAATAGAAATTGGAAGAGAGTTTTCGAACAATATTTAAGTTCAAAAAAGCAAATCAGTCATTTTAACAAAATCAAAAGCTGTATTTTCAGAAGCTCAAATTTATCACCCTCTAAACTTGACTAAAACAGATTTTGATAAACTTTTTGAAATTAATAAAATTGCAAAAAACCTAAAACCAATTCAAGATGTAGTATTTTCAGAAAAACACATAATAATTTCCAGTACAGTTCCTTTAATCTTAATCACTTTAATTGCTTTAACCACAGTTTGCATTATAATAAAATACAAGAGCAAGAAGAAGAAACCTAGAAGAAATTCCACTAGAAGGAGTGAAATTAAAACTCGAAAATAATTCCATTATTTTCTCGTCTTAAGGATGGAGGAGTTAAGTATCCAGAATAGCAGAGTCAACAAAAAAGTAGTGAACAAACTAGAACAGTGTCATTGTTTAAAAAAGATTATAAATAGGTTTCAATCCATATTTACAGGGACTTCTAACGTTGATAGCCTCATAGTATTATTCAATTTCTAGTAGATATATAGTAAGTTCGGTATTTAAGTTACTGAATAATTGTATTGTTGTAGTACAACCTGTATATTAATTTATAAATAAATTTTTAAAAAACAAACGTTTTAATTCAAAAATTAAAACTATGGTTCTATTCCCCAAAAAATTAACAAAAAGATTGGGGTCTGATGTGTTTTCGATTGGGGATATAATATTTTCTGTCATAGTTTTCCCGAACTATATTAGAAACAGTTGTTATCGTCTATTCGCCTATCGTTTATTCGCCTCCGGATGCAACATTAAATTGTATGCTGCAATCAAATGGACATAAAACATGTATCCTATAATCACTTACCGGCTTGAGTACTTTCACAATGAAATAGGTTTTTAATCCTGCTGTTCTCAAAGATTCATCGCGTTTTTCTCCAAATCCTGGTTCAACTTCGAATTCTCCATCAAGAAACGCTAGAGTTTTGTCGGATATGTGTACTCTCCTGGAAATAAGTCCATAATTCAATAATTGTACCTTTGTCTTTAACATTTGTATAACTTTGATTTATCAACTTTCCCCATTCTTTCAACTACCTATAACCATGAACCAACTTTTTGGTACTTGTGTTCTCCGCCACTGGGGCCCTTGAGGTAATTAATGAAATTACTTTCCCAATCCAGACTCAACAAAATGAATGGTGCGTTTTAGCTTGAAACAACAATGTATTGAAATTGAAATCACATACCAATTCGGGAAAGGAAAAGAGGGTCCAAGTGCATTTTTCACTTATTAACTGGAAGTTAAAAATGCAGATGTTTCGATAAGGTGGCACAACATTGAGAGAAATCAATATCATTAAAATTGTTTTTTTTTTTAGTATTTTGATACATAAAAACATCAATTTGTCTTTTTCTGAATTTCTCGATCTGTTTAAGACTTTTGATTTGATTGAGTTGAGAATAAACAAATTCGTTCACTCAACAATAATGGTTATTTATTATATAAGTGTATTGGAGATACTGTTTTACCCACGCAAGATAAGTTTTTTAAACCCTAGCGCTAAGCTCGATGGTTTAATTTTCTCAAGTGGAAAAAACGCTACTGAAATACGAATGCAATACGAAGTTATATCCACAATCACAGTAATTTCAACTCAAATTTCGTTAAAAAGTGATTTGACACTTCGCTATGATAGCAGCTGTAACGTGAAAAATTATTTAAATTAATTGAGAGAAATTTGGGAGGTGATAATTGGCTGCTATTTAGTTAATTTTTTGACTAGTGGATGGAGTGGTACTTTATAGGCTTCATAAGTGTGAAAACCCTAATTATAATTTTATTGTGGATGAAAATACTTTTATTTGCTATTCTGTTAATTTTTTTCTCAAATTTCATTCACTTGAATAACGCAAAAAAGTCGGAGTAACAGAAATTATGCGATTCTACTTAAAACGAACTAAAACGAACTTCCCACTTGAAATACCCATTTAAACATTAAACAGAAACGACCCA
>CAJUYG010004687.1:16063-30662 GCA_910591675.1 Galerucella calmariensis
AGTAGCCAAAAAATAGAGATAATGACTTCAAAAGATGCCAAAAAAATGAATAGCCAAATTGGAATTTGGTGTGGTCATAAAATGCCCTTAAGTGCTCCAATTAGTGCCATTTATAAGCAATACTATAAAGCTTTGTATTGGAGTTAATTTGGATTTTAAATGGAAATTAATTCCAAAAAAACCCACAGTATTGCTAACCTTGATGTGATTGTAAATCTCAATTCAGTTGAAAGTTTTCATAATATTTCAGAAATCATTATAGATCATGTTGAAAAGATTGGTATAAAAATGAATGAAAAATTACAAAGCTTCGGAAATTTGGACGATCAGGTGCGTATTACAGGCGTGTACATAAAAGTCGTAACGCAGCTAAAAGTTACAACGAAATAACGATAGGCACAGAAGATCACCTTCCTGGTTCTTGGACCACGTCTCTTTATTGGCCTTGTCGTGGGACTCTTTCTTTACAATACCACTACGTCTTGGTGGAAAATTTGTTGTTGCTGTTGTTCCCATCCCATGCCTCAGGAACAACACACAAAATTTTATCTCCACTTTCCAAGGTCTCAATAACTTAAAGGTGTTCATTTTTTGTTGGGAAATAATTATAAAATATGACGAATAGAATATAACACGCAAATACTCTGGTTCAGAATATTATTTGATTTCAAACTGGGATACAAATTTCAGAAAATCTAGGAAATATAAATCAATTTGATCCATCACATAATATTATCAATCAATCCAACTAAAAATACTATAAAAAACTTTAATTTTAATTGTATGTATATAATTCAATGATAGGTATCAAAATTGAATATGACAACACCGTAATTAATAATAATAGTATATTATAAAACGAGCAATTTATGATAGCCATAATTCACGATCGGTGAGGTTTGCGTCACGAGCCGCAGGCGAGGGGCGCAAGTCACCCAAGTGAATTATGGACATAAATTGCGAGTAGAATACTATACTTTGTCCACGACACTTAATTTATTTATTAATAAATAAAAGTCAGTAGCGGTTTGGCATATTACTAACCTCAAAATGTTGCGGCAGCTACTTCAAATAATTTGACATATATAGAGATGGGCGATACTGTAGAAAGTATCAATACAACGTACCGTTATAAATATATTGTTTTGAAATACTTAATATTAGAAAATATCCTTATGAAAAGTATCAATACTAAAAATTACAATATTTTATAGATACGATATATGTCAGAAACAAATTTCCTGAACAAAATACACATATTTAATAGTTTATTCCATATTGTACCCCCATCTCTAGTCGGGAATTATGAACCATAATACACTACAGTGTATTATGAACCATAATTCACGACAGTTGATATCATATACCATATACCTTTAGTTAGGAGGTAGAATATTGACTTATTATTAGGTGGTCGTGGACAAAATAATTTAATTCATAAGGTATATTTTGCTCACAGTTATCACTGGCCCCTTTGTTTTCAGGAAGTATTTCATTCACATTTTACAGAAAAGTGAAATTTTTAGAGATCTCTAATGGTTCACAATGATATTTTCCAGTTTCAAAACCAATAATTATTGTCATAATATATTGAAGGAAAGATCTCTGCCATAACAGTTGACGATGTTTGTTTTTGTGAACACCTACATAACTGTTGGCATAAATTTCCAATATCAATCTAATATTTATCCAAAACAAAACTTCATTACATTCTCACGAGAAATGTTTAACTGCACATGATCATTCAAAGCTTTGAAGGCAATATCTGGACTAAACGACTGCTTCTTTATATCGGTTTGACAGCCACTGTTGGCAATCTAATTTAATAAAATGCTCTTTTGGTGCCAATTTATGGCTATTCAGGCCTACAGGTTGAATTGCTAATAAGCTATCAAATCTACTCTAAGGTCAAACCGCGCGCTACCTTTAGGCAGCGATTACGTAATGAATGCTACATGTAGAAACTTCAGTGGACGGTTTCAATTGCCTATTGGCTTCAAGAGTCGATTTTAAATTAACTTCGATGCTTATTGTGTTACTTGGGATTATTCCATTTACACTTTGGATATTTATATTCTGTTCAGTGGCTGCAATTGTTACTAACAAATGTCAAAATTGCAAACTTATCGTAAATGAACCATATTACCAGCATTTCGAATTTTTGTGGAAATAAATTCAACAATTCATCATCCCGAATGGAGTGAAACAATATCTATATAGCGTAAGTTCTAAGCATTCTATGAGGTGACCTGAAAGCTGAAATGTTTTCAAACGCCAATAATTAGATTTACTAATTTTCTATATTTTGTATACCTAAGATAGATAGGAAATACCTAATATTAGCACAGCTTGGTCTGCCCAAACAGTGTGGGAAATACCCAACTTGATATTTTTCGGTTGTCATTTTGATTGATAGCCAGTCGAGAGAGATTTTAAATTGTTAGCTATTATTTTTAAAATATGCGAGCTGCATGTTTGGTAGAACATCTCGAAAACAGCTTATCAGAGTGTGAAAATGGAAGGCCCTGGAAACTAGTGATTAATTTTGCCAGATTTCCCTTGGTGTTTTCGGTTACATAAAAATAGGATGTTACAAATATTGAAGGAAATTCAATATGTTTTTAAATTGGAAAGTTAGTGTTTGCCGCCGAGACGAGAGATTCTCGTCTCTCGTCTCGTCTTGCCCTCTCTCGACGAGATAAGAGAGATATTTTCTCTCGAATGAAGCTCCTAGACGAGACCAGAAAAATACCTCCTCTCATCGAGGAATTCTCGTATCTCTTGAGCAAAAAACAACACTTTTTTGATCTTTTTAAAAATATTAATCTCCTTCTTCCGAAAATGTGTGTTGTATATCTATTTGGACCCGCGGTTTTCGAGTTATTTGACTGCAAACAGTTCCATCCAGTTAGCCATGCCCAGTCATTCAGAATAACATATTATTATGACTTTTTATCTGCAGTCGAATAACTGGAAAACCGTCGGGCCAATAATGGACCAATGCACATTATTATATTTTTGGAAAAAGAAATTTGAGTGCGACAAAGGTTAATATCCCCGGTACCATTGAAGATAGCGGAGAACTTTTCACCAAGCATATAGATGTTAAGGCGACCTCTCTTGAAATTATTTTTGTCGTGCTCCAAAAAACGCAAAATGCATTATTGGTCCATAGTTAATGGTTTCCAAATTATTCACTTTTGAAAAATCATATTCTTCGACACCCTATAGCGTTCCAACAGTAGCTATACATCTTGAAGCAAAACGGCGTATATGTATATGTTTTCCGAAATAAATCGAGCATCCAGCTAATCAGGATGTAACTTGAAAGCAGGAAATGCAGTTTTTTTGGCTCAACCGGAAGGTGATTTTTTTGGGAACATAGGTAATAAACGAGCAGGAATGGAACACGTGATCCGTCTTGCTCTAAGACGTCCTGTTAGAGCTGTAGAAAATCAAAAATTCAATCAAAATTCAATATCTTGGAAGTTATAAACTATAGAATAATAATCCATATAATAGAAACTAATTATTTTATGTGCAATCTGGGAAATTTAAAAATATGCAGAGTGTTCTGTTTATAAAATGGAAATTTTTTACCATGCTGGTTTATTAGAGCACCCTGTATATACAAAACTAATTTTATAAGAGGTACCTCTTAACCCCTTAACCCTCAATAAGCTTCGTCGAAAGTTTTCCGATATCTTCATTGTTAGATACAGAAGATACTGACATTTGTCTGTAGTGAAGTTTTAACGCAATCAGGTTAGGTTCTGTCATATTTAACATCTATTTCACACAATTTATATAAAAAATAATAGAGCCTCACCTGAACGCGTTGAAATTTTGCTTGGTTATACTATATTTGGTTTAAATTACGCGAGAAGCGAGACGAGAGACCCATTCTATCTCGTCTGACAGAGCTCCTTGATCAAATAAAGCCCCCGTTGTTTAGATGCGATGATTTGTAGAAATGCACTATTTAAATTGTTATTTTTTCCAATGTACTTGGTCCACCACTCTGCCCGTCACATTTATTTTTCATTTGTTTTTAAACGTCTTAGTTTCATATTTTGATTAATCCCAAATTTTCTTTTATTATAAGTATTCCTTAATTCTTTCGAATATTAAACTCCATCATTGCAGTCAAATTTACCTTCTAGCTTAATAATTCGACTTGAACTCTTGTTTAACTTTTGACCAACAAGCATTTTTCCTGTTAAATGAAATTTCGCTACTTTCGCTTGAAATTCCGCTGTATCTCTGCAATAAATGAAGCCATTCAAGGTTAATTTTTTTTATGAAATTAGCACTCCCATTATTTTTACCCACATTTTCATCGATATAAATAAATTCAGAAATAACAAATAAAAGCCTGAACCATCAAATTTCATTGTATTCATCAGTTTTGATAATATTGGACAATGGTACTAATTTTATGTAGAAAACTTACGAAATCGAGTTTTTTCCAAACGGAAAATTAGTTAAAAATTACGTGGTTATAGACCGCTAGCCCGTGACACGTGTAGGCTTAATCATTTTAAATGGAAGCCGTTTTCACCATCAAGTTTAATGTGAAAAACAAGTGGAATAAGGCTATTGCCCAAGATCCAAACTTGCCAATCTACGCTACAGTGCACATTGGAAATCTGACACAAGGGCACCTCCACACAAAGAGTTTACAGAACAAGGTACACAAGGAACTCTCAACCAGGCCATTGAAAATGGGTAGGAGAAATTTTAAGATAGTTACCTACCTCCCTGAGGAAATATCTGCACAAAATGGGCAAAGTTAATGAACCTATATGCAGGAAATGTGAAGTCTACTAACATACTCTTAAATGAAATGGTAACAAATGGTACAAAGATTTAGTTGAAGTGTCTGGGCTGCTCAGCTCAACCCAATCGAATGAATAATGAAAATTTAAATAAAAGTTTATTTGCTCTCTATAAATTTATTGAACAGAAAACTGTACTACTCCAATAATGTATTCCCAAGTTATAGCTTCTGAAAGTAATGTAAAATTGTGCAATTATTTGGATTGTTGGCAAAGCAGTCTATGACAATACGATCATTAAAATTACTTGCTTGCAATTTTTTTTTAAATACGTTTGGTCACTGCTCCAGTCTCAATAATAGCTGCAGTTGGCAGAAGCAAACGTGAGCCCTACTGGGCTTGTTCATGTCGCTGTAGTTGTATTTTTGTAGTAACAATTCGATATTTTGAATCGATAACCAAATATCGATACCATAAATGTCAACTGTTAAGAGATAATATGTAAACAAAGTCAAACTTGCTAAAAATGTAACTCTAAATATTAATAATAGTTATTTATGATATGAGTGTTAAAAGTGAGGTTTTATTTTGTGAGTGAAAACGTTTGTGAAATGAGCGGAGCGAATTGAACAATTTCACGAACAAAATAAAATCACTTTTAACACAAATACCATACAATGTTTTTTGTACAACTTCCCTATTTTGATAATGAAACGAGCGAATTTGCAATGACAATAAATTCAAAATGCATTTTAGTATTCAAATAATCAAAAGATTGTTGTGAATGGCAGACGTTTACATAGCAGCGTGCTAAAAATATTTTTAACACTAGTGTTAAAAGTATTTTTAACACGCTGCTATGTAAACAATCGTTTTTAAAATTGTTTGCTATCATTAAAAGTGTCACTTTTAATGACAGTTGTACAAAAAAAAATTTATATTGGACCAAAACTAAAACTACCGTTTGCCCTAGTCAAGTCAAGGGTCAACTTTCTATGGAAAGTAACAAAATATGAACTGGTTATAGTCCAGTGTTGCCGATGCGAAAATGAAAATTACCCGAACTTACTATTCAAATGATCAGAATTGGTCAAAATTACCAAACGGACACATTGGTTATCTAAATAAAGTCTTCGACCCCAGTCAGTATGGAAAATCCCCAAAAACAATAGCAATTTTATAGGTACATCCCTTCTACAAAATATTCGAAAAACTATTGGATCCAAATTAGTGAAATTGTCTAAAAATGGAATAATCATCCTCGCATTGACAACACTTATACAGAATGAACAAAATGATGTATGTTGATGAAATCACTCGGTCATATTATTTCGATTATATTTAACAATTACTAATGGACAATCGTTAACATTGGCTCTTGATTGGCTGCTTGCGATGACCTTATTTTAGTTCGCATATTTTCCGGGGCTCATGTTTGGTTTTGACAACTGTATTTATGCCATCAGTTCACAGCACACCCTCTAGCAGGCTAACTCCTTCACTAAATCTCATATCTAATATATTAGTATTGAGACCATCCGCCGCGCCAGCCGCGCGCTGCGATAGTATACATGGAGCACAGAACTAAATAAATCTGTGACATACAAGAAAAGGGTAAATTATCCCTCAGAATATAGCTCAAAAAAGGAGCAAGAAGAAGAATAACTTTACGAGACGGTTGGTGAAATCGGGCATAAGGGCGGGATATTTAAATATTAAATATAAGATGGATATCCCTGAATTATTTCAAAGTGCACATATTTTTTCACACTCAAATGACTGTAAAAAATTCCAATATGTACACCAAGAAATAAACAAAATACAGGAGTGTCTTTATCTTAAATTCGACAAACTGGCTATTGTTGTTAACTATTTTTCAAAAAATGAAATAAGATGAATATACAGTGAGATCTATAAGTATAATTCTACGTAATATATAGTTTATAGTTACATCCTAAAAATAATGTATTATTTACGTTAGAAATCTCAATAATATTTTTGGAAACTTGAGAGAAAACTTTGAAGTTGTTCATCATTTTATATCAAATATACATAAAATATATATTATAAATAAATACATACATATAAAAATCTCGGAAAAACAGAAACTTGAAATCATTGATCATCATAATCCACTCTAAAGATATATAGCTACCATAAACCTTTATTTAAAAGGTAAAATATTGACTGAAAACTTGACGGGTGATAACCATTTTGTAACTTTCAATAATTGACAGTTCACGTGACGTTCCCTCCGTCCTCCGATTGGGCGATTCTGCAACGTCACGCTACTAATGCGCTCTCAAGCGGCCGGGCACGATATTATAACTTGGATACAAATTTTAGATGAGAGTTAAACTGCTAGAGGGTGTGCTGTGCATCAGTTACGAAATGCCTAATTTTGTGTAACGCGTGAGATTTTTGCGGAACGAACGAAGTGAGTTTCGCAAAAACTCACAAGTTACACAAAATTTCATTTTGTAACGTATTGCATACAAGATTTTTTCTAATTTTGAAGAAAGTAATAAAAAAATAGAATTTAATATAATTGATAAAAATTTGGAAAACATAAATTTAGTTTGTTGCTGTTATTTCATGTTAGTTGTCAGTTTGACATTCCGTAAAAAAGTCTAGACGGAAGGTTTTTAGCGAGATTGATATATTTTAAGTTTCATTTTTGAAAAATGAGTGATTCAAGTTCTGAAGAGCTACCAAGCGATATTGAAGAGGCAGCAGGTAATGCTCTATTATCAGTAATTCCCAAAAAGTCAAAGGCAGTTTATGATTTGGCATACGAAAAATTTGTTACGTGGTGTGATGAGAAGAAAATTAAACATATTAATGAGAAAGTTTTACTTGCATATTTTGAGGGTAAGAAAAATTTAAAAGTTTTCACATTATGGACACTTCACTCAATGTTAAGGTCTGAACTAAATCTAAAAAAGAATATTGATATTAAAAAATATACAAATTTGGTAGCACATATTAAAAGGCAAGCGGACGGGTACAGTGCTAAAAAGTCAAAAGTTTTTATCAAATAAGATTTTGCCAAATTTTTAGTGGAAGCGGATGACAAAGAATACTTAATGGCTAAGGTTGCAATGATAATTGGAATGGCAGGAGCATGCGGAAAGGCAGAATTAACATTTCTTCCAGTTGAAAATGTTATAGACGAAGGAAGCCATTTTCGTGTTGATATCCCACCTTCAAAAACAAAAGTTATACGGCAGTTTGCAATTACCACTGAAGACATTGAAAATACGAATCTTGTTGAAATATTAAAAGAATATATTATGTTGCGTCCCCAGGTTCTTAAACACAACAGATTTTTTTGTAAAATATGCGAATGGAAAATATACCAGGAATCCTGTGGTAATTAACACATTTAGCAGTCTTCAAGGGACACCCGGATGGAACGAAGTTCCTTTCGATTAATTAATTACTCTGTTTGTCTATTCTTTCATACACGTCATAGATGCGCGGGACATTGTAAACACAACAGAGCGTATAGGTAAGAACACGCACGGCTTGCTAAATACATACGTTCTGAAATTGTAATATTAAAATATGATTTGTTTTTGAATTTATTGAAATTATAACGCGTACACTTGCTAAACACACAAAATGTGAAGATTATAATGCGTATGACTTGGTTAGCACAATAATAAAGAGAGGTTATAGTGCGTACTTGCTGAAAATACAAAAGCATTTATTATCATTATCTGTATATAATCGCACATTGCAGCATGTAATCGCATCTAATATACATGAGAGCTCATGGCAGCATGTGTTGAATGCCTTGATATAGACGCGTAGGTTGATGGTTCGCGCCCGGACTATGGTGAAAATTTTTTCAATTTATTTGATTTCTATAAGAGAGAAAGATGCAGACAAAGAAACACGCGACGCCGCACAGCTTACAATAGCTTCCTATATCAAAAAGTGTCGTGACAACTTTTAGTAAGAATTTCATCCGTCTAGCCTCCTTTCACAACGCGCGATAAGGAACTTCGTTCCAAAAAAAGAAATCGGTTGGAAAATGCGAATTTTACGGGGGTGCTTCCAAACAAAATGGGTCACACTGTATAAACAACGTCATTATGCTATTAATAAGAGTCAATATGTAACTAGCTTAGACAAATAATAATTAGAGAACTCTTACCCAGCTAACCCGCTGCTTTCCATTTTATTCGCCAATTCCACATCCTTAGAGTAAACGTCGAATTGCCACTGCCGCTGTCCCAGCACTCCCGCTAACACGGCCCCCGTGTGAATGCCAACCCTCATGTCTACTGGGGAATTTGCCGTTTGTTGGACGTATCTGGAATAGAATTTAGATTTAATAAAGGATTTGTTAAGCTTAAACCACAGGATGATTTAACGAACTTGTATTTGGTTTTGATGTTGCCCTATTCTGGATTCTCCGTAGTGGATGTATACCAACATTTTGGATTTGGGATTCTTGCGAGACGGGTTAAGAGAAAATTGGATTGGTAATGTAAATAGGTGTTTGTATAGGAAGTTTAGTTATATTTGGAATATTGAACTTTGTAGCTATATATTTGACAGTAACAAATATGTATCTTACACATTATGTGTGTGCAGCTGTTGATTATAGAACTTGATGAATTCTGCCTTTGACAGTTACTAAGATAGGTTTATTATTCACTCAGGTAAAATTTGCAATGAAGCTTCAACAACAAAACAGTCATTTGTGTATTCACAGCGCCAAGATTTTTGGTGTGTAACACCCAGTATACAGATTGAATTCTCAGTATAGAACGTCTCAATTATGTCGGAAACAGATTGCACGAATTTAATAGATTTTGGTGTGCAAGGACGTTATGATATGGCCGATATTTGTTGCTTTCGTTTATTTGGGCTTAAAGCACTTGTGCGTGACGAACACGATTTTTGAGGATCCACAAAACCACCTGTCATGTGCCAATGCCAATGAATTTTCTGTGTTGTTGAAAGTTTTCAATTATTATGATATTGATAATATAATTTTGCATTTTAAGATATTTTTAGTAAGGTTTAAATCGTAATAGGCACAATCTTAAGCTAAAAATGAACGTCAAACCGGTCAAACGTCAAATATTCAATACTCGTGGCTTGAAGCTCATACTTTTCAGTATGTGCTTAAGGGGAAAGAGGAAGGTAAGACTAGGCGTCAGGCCCGATAATAAACGAACGAAATTCAGTCACTACGAGCTGATACTAGCAGCAAAAAGTAAATAATCGAAAACACCTATTATAGTGGTATTTACAATGTTGTCAGAGCTTTCTTTTTCCCGGAATAGTAATGGAGTGAATCACCTTGTATTTTTTCGTCTGTTGAATTCCTCAAGAAATACTGAATATTTTCATGATTTCGGACTTCACTTACATTATCTTTGCCAAAGTTGGAATAATACATTTAGATGGCTTAATTGCTACGATAACAACTTTGGCGGTTCAGTGAATCGGTATTGGTGTTTATTGATCATATATCTAAAAAAAGGAATTAAGATTTCAATAGGGATAAGATATGGTGATATGCGTAGGTGACAACAAAAAAGGTGTAATATCTTCAATAATTATTTACATCTGAAAACAAATCTTTAGATGTATGCTACTTGCTAGAAGAAGATCTACACTTGAGAGATAGAAAAATATGCAGGGAACTTGAAATCCGTGATGAAAATTTCACGTGAGAATAAACTCCATCTATGAAAAATAGGATTAGTTCAAATGTTGTCAGGTGATGATTACAACAGACGTGAACAGTTTGCAGAAATAAAGAAATAATGATGGAAAAATGTTACAATAACTGAAACGATGTTTTTTTTTAGTAGTGCATGACGCAGTCAGTTAGCTGTCTCTGAAATGAATATTGAAAATAGCAATCAACAGAGGATTTATGTGATTCAAGAGCAACGGATTCACAGAGAGATCAATTAAATGGTCAGCCTAATTGGTAAAAAAAACAGCTGAAAATCGAGAAAAATATACCTTGTTTTTTCCTCACTGCATTGCACTTATCAACACTACAGTACGATGGCATTTCTGAATATATACTGAATACTGAATATATATCATAATTTATACAATTCTGACAGAATAACACAACACAGAAACAATTACTAACAACGAACTAAAACTCCACATTTACACTAAAAACGTATTTGCATAATTACCAGTACAGTTCCAATTTACTTGAGATTATTATAGTTCTGGATTACCCATTTTTCACTTATTCATTTTACTTCGAAAAGCATGGGGTAAAAATTTGGAATTGAGCTGCCTATTGTTTTTCCTTATTGGTTCTCCCTCCTCCAAACCACTCAGCTCAATTTCACTTGTGAAGAAAAAGCGCCCGTTGTTTGTCAGAGAGCACGCCAATTTTTCCTAACATTCTATTGACATTAATTTCATGAAATTCACAAAACGAAAACTCCTGTAGTGATTTTTTTATTAAGTATTCTAACGGTTGAAGTCAATAAAGCACAATGTTGAAGTAGGGGGTAAAATCAACCTAACATAAAATGAGTAAATAAACTCCGAACGTCCCACTCAACTGAGCGTTATGTCAGTAAAGCATGAAAACTATATTATTATTACTCACATGAAAAAGACAAACACAACTCACTTTTTTCCAATAATAAGACAAATATTTGTCTGCAGTGAATCGCAAGGAACTTCTTCACATAAGAAAACGCTGAACACGGCATTTTAAGGTTTATTTTTCCTTCAATGGCCTTGTTCCAAATAAATATCATGATTGATGGTTACTGATAAATAATATTGAGGATGTGTTCCATTTTTCTTATTGGTTTGGTCGAGATAGTAATTGGTATCAATGGTAATTTGAAACCCGTGAAAGCACGCTTTTATAGGAAGTCACACTGGAAAGGGAATGGTAACTTTTTTATTAATTACAGAAAGGATAGAATTTTTTCTTATATACTTTTGAATTAAACTAAATTGAATCAGATTCAAAATGGTGTGGGTATACCTAGAAAAACTTGATGAACTAGGGAAGTACAATATAGTCACCTTACTTTGGATTCCAGGACACACTGGAATAGAAGGAAATGGAATAGCAGATGAACTAGCGAAGAGGGAGACTGAAATACCCTTGTTAGGACCTGAACCCTTTTGTGGAATCAGTCCCAATGTAATATTGGAAGAGATAGGTGAAGCCCAGAAAAAGAGAAGATCTGACCATTGGAATTGGATTCTTCTGGGTGACTACAACATGTTGAATGCCAAAGTCAAAGTTAAACTGCGCTAAGAGTTTTAACAGGGATCCTAACGGGACATTGCCGCCTGAATGGGCACCCGAAAAAGCTTGAAATAGTGGTGGAATAAGAATGTAGAGAGAGTCCTCCATACACATACTTTCTGATTGCACAGAACTCCTCCCCACCTCTCCATAGACTCTTCAGTAACTAAGTAGGAGTAAAGGGACACAATACATCTCTTAGGTCTCAGTAAATGTCACCCCAAAATACATACATACAACTGATATTTGGCAAGAATGCAAATATAATTAACCATTTCAATAATTATGGACAACTTCACGCTTTGTAATGGATTGAACATTTTTGATATACTGTGATACTTTATCATCATGTTCTCAGATAAGAGATTACCACTTTCATCTATCCAAACCTTCCTCATGAATCACCATCACCATCACCATTGTCCATCACTGGAAATTGTAGGTAGTATTACCTGAGAAAGATATCGGAATCCCGGAAGATCGTCTGGGGAGCATATAAGGCGAAGACGAGACAAAGAAAGGATACGAACAGCATTGATAAAAAATCAGAAATCATTCTGTACTATTTTCCCCTTTTCTCATGAAAAACGATACAACCCTAATTTTAAACTTTGATTGTCGCAAGATAGATTACCACTAACATTTTTTGTAGAATACAGTTCGCCCCCCCCCCTCCCCCATCAAAATTATTGGAAAATGAATTGGTTCTTTGTTTGTATTTATACGCTACTACCAGTCATATAAATGACAGTTGATGTTATTGTGGAACATCACATAAGTTACCACTCATATGACGTTTGAACGAAATAAAAATTATCCGAGCCTATAATTGAAAGTATCAACATTTGTGAAAATTATCGGAAGGACACCGCGTTGTCCCAATAAAAAAGGTAGAAGGTGTCGCGGGACACACGGTAGGAACTTTAGTTTCTTTTAAGCAAAAATCATGTAATACATCTGACGTTATAGATGAAAAATTTGCATATCTCTCGGTGGTCAAGTAGTGAGCAAACCAGACTCTCACGCGGTAGACCCGGGTTCGATTCCCGTCAAGAAGTTTTTTTAATTGTTAATTTTATTTTTAAATAATTATTCTGCTTGATGTTAATAACGACAACAGGTAGACGTTTGAAATATTTAGCAGAATATTCATTATTATAGATAATGGTACGGTACCCTTCATGAGGGAGTGCGACTGGCAACATCTACTTATAACAGCATCGTATATTTAAAAAGGGAAACCGTAGCATTATACAAATTTGACATTCAAGAACTGTACGTTTACCACAAAAAAAATTAGTGGAAACATGAAATTGAATTGTTAAATTTCCAATTTGAAGTTATATTATAGTTTATAGAGATTTTTATTTTATAGATTTTTTCTTAAGTGGGTCGTAGAAAAAATATGCTGTTCGACCCGTGTGGATTGTCCATATCGCACTTGAACGATTGAGCACTCCGCCTACGGCGTCGTGCTCAAACTTAGTCCTCATGCGATATGGCCATCATATCCACACTAGTTGCGCAAACTACTATTTCTATCAAAATATGCCCTTTCACATTTAAAAACAACATCGTATTGAAATAAATTCCGAATAAAATAATTTAAATTTCTTCGAAATAAACGAGATGCCAAAAGTGACATTTATACTTCTCGATCAGTTTAATAGATATTTACGTAATTAGTTATGAAAAGAGCGATATTGTTCAACAAGCGTAATATTTGCCAAAACGAGCGCTAGCGAGTTCTGCAAATTACGCGTGTTGAACAATGTCGCTCTCTTCATAACGTATTTACGTACAACGTTTTATCTAATTCCGCGCTTTCATAATATTCAATACATTCAAATACGATGATAATATTGAAGTGGAATTAAATGGTGTTAGAAGTGTTGTTACTATGATGTATTCACCCAGAAAATTGACTTACTTTAAATAACTGTGTCCTGAATAATGTTTTCAATGTTTATAAATCTCAAAATACTATTGAACTAAAATAATGGGTTAATTGTACAGTTTAAATAATGAAATAATTGTCAGTTTTGACAGTACCTACCTAATTAATAAATTATTCCTTGAAACTCATGTGGTATCTCTATGTTGAAACATAAACAGTTACGTGAAGTTTTTACATAACTACTTTTCATAACTGATTTATGAAGGTTATGAAAAATGTGACGTTACCTAACGTCAAGGAGTGACGTAAAGTGTCACATTTGATAGCGGAATTAGATAAAATATATTTTTTCCGCAAATCGCTAGGAGAAAAAGTCAGGACTTCCTTACTGTAAGGAAATGTCATTTCCTTACTGTAAGGAAATGATATTTCCGTACAGTTGTTAGTGTTCTACATAAATGATTGAAAACACATTGCTTATAAGGAATTAATTTATATTTTGAAAACATCAAGTCATTGCTGAATACATTTTTAAGATCAATTTGTTATATTTACAGTAATTTGAGTTAGTACAATTATTGAACATTGAAGGAACACTCTTAGAACTATAAGAAACATTTTGGACAACATGCAGGGTGGTAGGGTCATTTTGTTGAA